>CAUDMG010000792.1:0-11190 GCA_958450375.1 Homarus gammarus | reverse complement strand
GGAACAAAGAAGAAAATGAAGAGTGAAGAAGCCATCCAAAGAGAGGAAGAGCTGTGTCAAGATGTTTATCACTTCTTTGATAGTTCTTCTGATGAACAGGAAGCAACATCAGATGATAGTTCCAAAGAGCCATCTGAACCTTTACCAAAGAAAATGAAATACAACACAAGAAATATTTCAAACATTGCTTTAGCTAGTATTCGCCACCATGCTGGACTTCGTGAGGCTGCAGAAATTGCAACTGCCGCTTGGATAGATGCAGGCCTCATCAGCCGAGAGGATGTATCTTTGGTGATAGATCATAATAAAATTAGAAGAGCACAAGAAAAAATAATGAAGGAAATTTCTGATCAGCATGAAAAAGATTTAAGCGAGGGAGGGCTCTCCTGTCTTTTGTTTGATGGAAGAATAGATGACACAAAAGTTTTGAGAAGTAGAGGGAGTGAACAGAAAGTTTCCAGGTCTCATCAAAGAAGAACACTACTCTGTCTGTTCTGAGCCTGGTGGTCGGTTTTTGTTTCACTTTGCTCCCGAAACTGAAGTAGAAGGGAAGAAACATGCAGAGGTCATTGCTGATCATATTTTATGTTGGGTTCAGGAGAGAGGACTTGGCAGTTCACTGCAGGCTGTTGGTGGAGATTCAACTGCAGTGAACACCGGATGGCAGGGGGGTGTAATGACGCATTTAGAGAAAAAACTAGTTAGAAGACTTGTTTGGATTGTATGTGATTTACATACAGGCGAGCTACCTCTTCGTCATCTCATCCAGGAACTTGATGGTCCTACAAAGAGCAACAACAAGTGGTCAGGTCCCCTTGGCATCATGCTGGATGAAGCAACACAACTAGAAATAAATACAACCTTTCCAAAGGTCGAAGTTGGCCCTCCCCTTCCGGCGTTGTCTGAAGGAGTCATCAAAGATCTCAGCACAGATCAATCCTATGCTTATCGTATTGCCCAAGCAATAAGATCAGGAGAAGTGCCTCAGTCATTGGCTCTCTTGGAGATTGGACCTGTCAGTCACAGCCGTTGGTTAACTACAGCTCTTCGTTTCTGCAGGATTTGGATTTCCAAACACGAATTGAAGGGCAAAGTGCTGAAGAATTTGAGGTTAATTGTTGAATTTATTATTGGAGTTTATCTTCCCCAGTGGTTTAGTGTGAAACTTAATCCTATGTGGGTGGATGGGCCCAATCACCTTTTGTTTCAATTGCAGCTAGTAAGAACACAGAGGAAGGTAGTGAGGGACATCGTGTTACCTGTGGCAAGAAGGTCCGCTTGGTATGCTCGATCAGAAGCAGTTTTGCAAGCAATGCTTTGCAGTCAATGTACCAATCTCCGAACCGAGGCTGTAGAAGTCATTCTAAAGATTAGAGGAACGCTAATAGATGACGACCAGTTGGGAGACTGTTCGTTTCATTCAAGAAAAGTTCCCCCAATAAACGTAAAATGCCACCAAATTGTCAGAATTGGTTGACTTGAGTTTGGAAGTCTTAGAGCCACCATTGACAACAAGTCTAACTAGCCAAGAATTGAGAAACCTTAAAGAGACTCCAATGCAGGTGCCGAAGTGGCCTTCCCACACTCAAAGTGTGGAGAGATGTGTGAAAATGGTCACAGAAGCAGCGGGCCATGTTTACAGCCACGAGAGGCGAGAAGGTTACATCAAAGCACAAATAGCAAGCAGACTACTGATGACAAGAAACCAAAGCAAAGAGAGTATGAAGGCATCGGTTACTTTCAAATAGACTACGGATAATAAAATATAATAATTTGAAACTTGAAACAGTAACATGTGTGCAAACGCTGGTTATGTTATAAATTCACAAATATGTACATTTAAAAATCCATTTGATGTAGGTAGGACTTATTATAAAAAAAAATTTATGCCAGAATATTGTTTTGCATGCTTAAAGACTACAATACATTGCTACCAAATTACTCGATTTTCAATTTAGCCAGTTCACCCCCTAAATTGACACACCCTATTGCGTAACCTTCTGAGTGGCACAGATAGTGAGAGCAACGACAACGAGGATGCAGAACAAGAGTTGGCGGAGCATGAAGTGCGAGTTAAACAGATTTGGAAAATGTTTAACGTAAAGAAAGCTGTTGATTTCTTGGTGGAGGCATGGGGGCAGCTGTCTGTGGCAACGATTCGTCATGCGTGGGAGGCAGAGTCAACCTGTGGCTGGTGAGGTTCAGTCTGTTGCAGTGGCAGTGGACCTTGCAAGAGAAGCTGCACAGAGTGTTACAGCTGCAGGCTTCTCCGAGACCACCAACGACGACATCATGGAGGTAATCAGGGATCCTGAGGTGACTGCCGACGAGATGTTGGAAGACGATGACGTCAGTGAGGAGGCAGGTAGTGCGGCAGCAAGAGAACAGAAGTTAACTCTTGGTGATGTATAGGATGCTCTCGAGTTTGCCGAGAAACTAAAGCTCACCCTTTCAAAAGACCATGTCAATCACCGGTATGAAGTCTTCAATAACCTTCTAGACCAAAGTATGGAGCAGTACATCCAGATGTATCACGACCAAATCAACACTAGCCGTCAGCATATCATCACTGACTTCTTCGCTCGCAACCCACCACAACCAGCCCAAGCCAGTGATAGTGACAGTGATGGTGGCTTTGAGGGGTTTGTCATTGAGGCCCTGACAACTATGGTGGATAGTGATGGTGATTCACCTGAGGGTCATTAATCTGCCCTCTGCCTCGGAACCAGCCCCCATCCTCGTATGCCGACCCATCTCTTCTACTAACGTAAGTGTTAAACCTTGATTTTCTTTTACCTGGTACAGTATATTATTCTCTTATTGATATTTCTCTTCTATATTGTGTGTGTGTGCATACCATCATAAAATTAAGATACTATTTTTACTACAACGTACGTATTGTGTTGGAAAAAGTTTAGTTTGGGGGTCGGCACAGTCTCTATTTCAATTAATCCCATATGTTCTGTTATTTCATTTTCGCGTTTCTCGTTTTACGCGGTACTCCACAGGTTCAATTGACCGCGTAAATGCAGACTATACTGTAGTTCAGCCAGCGTGGATGAGGTGTTGCTATTAATTCTTTTACAAACTGTTTCATCTGCATAACACTCATTGATAAAATATTCCCTGATGAAAACACCACATCCCGCTTGACCATTACTTAATACTGATCCATCACAATACATACATGCACACTTGCACAGTGTTTCGCCTGGAAAAACTATTGATTTTCTCTAAAAATACATTTCGCAAATAAATAAGATGCCAATTTTCTTTTTTCCCTTTAAGTTGTAAAATATCTACTGTAATGCATCATTCCTACCATGATCTTAACCTTAAATAAGTTTGTAATGAAACGCATTATTTATCTACTCCATACTCCATCATAATATTATACAATAGCCTTGCATACTTGGACACAATGCCAAGATCTGTTCTTTCATTTAAGCACATTATTGTACGGGGCAACCTATTATCTCTTCTTTTCCTAATGGTCCTAAGAGTAGCGTCTCTTTTTTTTTTTTTTTTTTTACGGGAAATCATAAAAGCTATCAACATCCTTTGGTTCATAATCTGTATACCAATCCTGTAGAGTAGTGATCAGAAGTAGGTAGTAGACAGCTACCAAGCAGTGAGTACTACCACCTGGGAAGATATTGGAAGCATAATGTATTGTCTAATGGTAGACCTTGCTGCAATATGGCATCACGAAAATTGTGACCAAGTCCCAGGTTGCTGATCTGACTTTCTGCCTCATTTACACACAATTGCAGGGTCTCAATTGTTTCTCTTACTATTGACAACACAACATACATACAGTATTCTGTATAATTTCTCACTATTGCTCTTTTTTTCATTATTATTATTATTTTTATTATTATTATTACAGTGTTGTTATTATTATTATTATCATTATTATTTTATTATTGAATTTTTAATTTTGAGTTATTTATTATTATTTTGTATTTATTATGAATTATTATTATTATTATTATTATTATTATTATTATTATTATTACATTTTCGCCCCGCAAGCCCCGATGTGGGTCAATCACCTGTGCCCGGGTGGGCTAATGCCCGTTAAAAATAAAAATAAAAAAAAAAAATTAAGTGGAAGACAAAAAAGAGGAGGTCATACAGGATTGGTATTGTTACGAGTTGGGGATTTAGAATATAGTTATACGTCTACCCAGATCCCAACAGGTAACAACAAAAAAAAACAAAGACAATCGGACTTAAAAAAGGGTAGACAAAGGATGCGAGTTTTCGTTGTATATAATAAAGTACCATAAATTCCTTAACAAAATATTCAGCTTATAAACTACCCTTAACCAAACTTAACCTAAACACGAACAGTATATACATAGTAATAAAACATAAAACAATAGTGAAGCAATGTGGAGGGGGGAGAGGCAATACAAGATTACAAATACTTAAGTGAGGAGCTGAGATGGCTGACGGGCAAGGCTGAGTATGGTAGAAGACGGTAAATAGTCACTGTGCCGTAGGTTTCCAGGATAGGTGATCCTGTGGTCGCTTCCCAGAGTGAAGTGTGTCCTCTCCTCGAATTGGAGCTGACCAAGTAGACTGAGGCGGAAGTGACGCAACAACCAGGATATGGAGAAGGGAAACCCGGGAGTGGTAACTAAGACGAGCCATACTCGTGTTTCGTCCCTAGATGGCGTTGCTCGTGGTGCTGGGTAGGTAGATGAAGACAATCGGTGGAGGGGTTCGTAACACACCCCCCCTCCAAAGACCTTCGTAGCGCGGGCGCGAAGGAGGTGATCACCTGGTGCGTCTGGAGAGTAGCTGCTACATTTCCACTGGAGCTCGGGATAAGGAGTCTGCAATCAGGTTTTCCACCCCCTTTATGTGCCGGACTTGTAGATTATAGGGCTGGGTGAGGAGAGCCCAGCGGAGGATTCGCTGGTTGGAGGTCTTGTTGGTTTGGATGAACGTGAGTGGGTTATGGTCGGTGAAGACCAGGGTTGTTTGTGGGCAAGACTGGAGGTAACATTCAAACTTCTTTATTGCCAACACCAGAGCCAGGGCCTCCTTCTCTATGGTCGAGTAGTTGGTCTGATGTTTTTTCAACTTGGCAGAGTAATATGCCACAGGGTGAAGGACATCAGTGGTTGGGTCGGGTTGTAGGAGCACAGCCCCCACTCCGACACCACTAGCGTCGATTTGCAGATGGAAGGGCAAGGTGTAGTCAGGGGGGTGGACTACAGGCTTAGAGGCAAGGAAGGCTTTGAGGCGGTGGAAAGACTGGTCGCAATTCTGGTTCCAGATGTAAGGGACCGCAGAACTGGTAAGGTCTGTGAGGGGTCCGGCCACGCTGGAGAAGTTACTGCAGAACCGACGGTAGTAGCCGCACATCCCCAGGAAGCGCATGAGTTCCTTCCTCGTCCTTGGAGTGGGGAAGGACAAGATGGCTTCAACGTTTGCGTCCTTGGGTCTCACCATACCATGCCCAACGATATGTCCCAGGTAAGTCACCGAGGCCCGGCCAAAAGCAGATTTAGCCAGGTTTATGGTGAATCCAGTCTCTTGCAGTCGTGCAAACAGTATCTCCAAACGCACCAGATGTTCGTCCCAGCTGTCCGACACCACCACCAGGTCATCCAGGTAGGCGAACGTCCCACCTAGGTCTTGAATAAGGTAGTTTATGGCCCTCTGGAATGTGGCCGGAGCATTAGAAAAGCCAAACGCCATAACTAAATATTGAAAAAGACCAAATGGAGTTATAAATGCCGAGATTATTTTTGCCCTATCCGTGAGTCCTACTTGATAATATCCTTTCAACAGGTCTATAGTACTGATAAATTGGGCACAGCCTATGCTGTCTATTATATCTTCAATCAAAGGTAAAGGGTAGGAGTCAGAGACAGTGACCTGGTTCACTTTACGATAATCTGTACAGAAACGAAAGGTGCCATCGGGTTTTGGAATGAGAAGGCAAGGTGAAGCCCAGGGGGAGGTACTAGGCTCAGCTAAGTTATGCTTTAACAAAAAATCTACCTCCTTTTTCATGATCTCTTTTTTTTGTGGATTTAGTCGATATGCTGATTGTCTAATGGGTTGTACATCATCTGAGATTAGCTTAATATCATGTTTAAGTATATTGCAAAATCCTGGGAGGTCTGATGTGACTTTAGGAAATGTTGATAATAACTTAGTGAGATCTTTTGCTTGAGATGGATTCAGAACAGAAAAATACTCATCCAAATTGTTGAGTATGTGACTGTTAGCAGGGTTCTCTTTAGGTAGAGGGAAGTCTAAATTCTCCAATAGGTCCATGTCATCTGTCTCCGGCCCTGACAAAACCGTATGCAATACAGGTAGGCTTATAGCCTCTGGGGATGTCTTCCTCTGACTGCCTGGAATGGTAAAGTTTCATGAGATTAATGTGAACAAGTTGTGAATCTTTTCTGCGATCAGGAGTATGGACTATATAGTTGAGAGGAGATAGTTTATTAGCATTGATTTGAAAGTCTTGATGGAACCGTTCCAAGCAACCTTGGGACGGTGGGTGGTAAGCCGAAGATGTACAATGGTCCACACTGAGGTCTTTCATCACCTGTTTGAACAAAGATGGATCAGATTGTTGGGCTTTAATGAACTCGTCCTTAATAATGGTCTTATTAGACAGATCTTCCGTGGGTAGGAAGATATTGGAGGTGGTTTTAGATGAAGAGGGCCCATTTCGCACACTCTGCGACCGGGTGACAGCACAAGATGGGAAAAGATGAGGAATAGTTTCTTTAAGGTCAGTGGTGGAGTTGACAGGTAAGGGAGAGTCGACTGTCTTTATGTTAGGAACCACTAGATCTCCTACCAAGTCATTACCCAATAATAAATGAATGCCGCACACAGGCATTGGGTCTTTCCTAATGGCTATTTGCACTTCCCCAGTAATCAAGGGACATTGGAGGTGCACTTTAGCTAAAGGATAGGAAGAATGGGACGAGAGATCTGAAATTAGAACACTCTCATTTGTAAATGCGGTAGATATATCAGGAATGACGTTAAACAGGAGGATAGATTGTGCTGCGCCCGTATCACGTAGTATACGAATAGGGAAAGAACGAGACCCTTCTACGATTGAAATTTTTCCCTCATAGGTGAATGAAGAGAAGAGATCCTGATGGGGCCTTGCCACATTGGCATTTGCTATTGGTTTGGATTTGGGATCCAGGGAACTACTTTTAGCAATTCGACACTTTGGGTGTTTACAATTCTGGATCGTATGGCCTGGGTTTTTACAGTAAGAACAAGTAAGCTTAGTTGCATCGGGGGGAGTAGGTGTGGGACCTTTCGACCTACCACTCACGTCCCCAAGGTTATCATCAGAGGAGGACCTAACAAGTCGGGAAGTACCACGTTCTCTACTGCCCAGTGACTCCACCAACAAAGCATACGCATCAGCCAGCTCAGCAGCACGCCCTAAATTAACCTCTCCACGCTCCTCCACATGCTTCAAGATGTGAAATGGTATCTTGCTTTTCCACTCCTCCAGGACTACCAAATTTAACAAATCCTGAAATGTGGAGGTCTCTGTAGCCTCTAACCACTTCTTAAAAAACCTAAGCTTTTCTTGAGCAAACTCAACAAATGTGTGTGAAAATGGTTTGGTTAGTTTACGAAACTTCTGCCGGTATCCATCTGGCGTGATAGCATAAGAGGTGAGGATATTCTTTTTTACGTTATCATAGTCATCAGTCTGGTCTAAACAGTTATAAACTCTACGAGCCTTACCATATAATTTAGGAACTAACACTGACACCCACTGGTCCTTTGGCCACTCATTCTTCGCGGCTATTTTCTCAAAAGTCCTAAATGACCCGTCCATATCGGATTCATCAAACCCGGGAACAAGGGAAGAAGCAGTAGCAGGGTTAAAAGCAGCGAGTTTCTCTCTTAATGCCACTTCCTTTGATTTAAACTCCGATGTTAAAGTGACTTCTGTCTCTCTCACCTGTAGTTCTTTCAGTTTAACCGCCTGCACCAACTTGGCCTGTTCCATCCTTTCCTCATGCTCCAACTTGGCCTGTTCCGACCTTCCCTCATGCTCCAACTTGGCCTCCAACTTGGCCTGTTCCAACTTGGCCTGTTCCATCCTTTCTTCATGGTCCAACTTGGCCTCCAACTTGCCTGTTCCAACTTGGCCTCCACTGGCCTTCCAACTTGGCCTGTTCCCTCCTTTCTTCAGGGTCCAACTTGGCCTCCTGCTCCAACTTGGCCTGTTCCAACTCGAGTTCTTTCATTTTGATTTGGAACTCGAACCTAGCTCGTTCTAGTTCTAAGGGGTCTATTCGTTGTGTTTCTTCTTGAGGGCTAGCCAGACCTGAGGCAACTTCTGGGTGAGGAGGGGTGGTGGATAGTGGTTGAAGTTTCTTGGACATGGGCGTTAATCTGTCAACAGCGGATTCTTTTAAAACTTCTTGTTGAACCAACTCTTCAATCACATGATTTTTTAACATTTCCTTAGTCAGTTGCTGTGAAAATGGGATATTGTAATAGTTGGCTATTTCTTTCCATTCTTTCTTCAGGATATTAACACGTAATTTAGCTACGGAAGGATTTTCAATAAAATCCTGAAGATCAAAACCTGAGGTGGCCATTGTTAATAAAAATAGGATAAATTAACTAATGGTCAAAAATAGATAAGATAAGTGGATAACCCTAGAAAATATCACGGCAGTGGATAACCAGAAAGTCCCGGAAACTAACCAAGTTATACCTAGGGAAATTACACTTATGATTATTGTTCTTCCGAGAAGATCCTTAGATAAGGACAAGAGACTTGAAAGAGGTAGGGCGTATACGGCATTAATATAAAGATCCGGATTAACAACCCTGATATACTTGAAAGAGGTAGGGCGTATTACGGCATTAATATAAAGATCCGGATTAACAACCCTGATATACTTGAAAGAGGTAGGGCGTATTACGGCATTTATATAAAGATCCGGATTAACAACCCTGAATGAGATAATGAGAAGAACAATAATGGAGGCTTTATAATTATGGGGTCCTGGTAGAGCGGGGCGTCCCAAGATATCACTTCACTCTAAACTAGTAACTATGGAACAGCCTACTCTGGAGCGAGGGTACGGCATTAAACAGATCCGGATTCTTCCCTACACTCGATAAGACTTACCACACGACTGCCACGTGTAATAACAGGTAAGCCTTATGACACTTGGAACCTATTATCCTACGTCTGTCACTCTTACTATACGGTAATACCAATATATGCACACACATATGAAGGAAACTTTAAACCACCGTAAAGCAATTGTAAACAGAAGTGACTGGGAGGGGTAATTAACACTGAGTAACAAGGGAGGAAGGAATATGGTACTTAAGGTCGTGTCCTGTCACGGTCGCCATTTGTTACGAGTTGGGGATTTAGAATATAGTTATACGTCTACCCAGATCCCAACAGGTAACAACAAAAAAAAACAAAGACAATCGGACTAAAAAAAGGGTAGACAAAGGATGCGAGTTTTCGTTGTATATAATAAAGTACCATAAATTCCTTAACAAAATATTCAGCTTATAAACTACCCTTAACCAAACTTAACCTAAACACGAACAGTATATACATAGTAATAAAACATAAAACAATAGTGAAGCAATGTGGAGGGGGGAGAGGCAATACAAGATTACAAATACTTAAGTGAGGAGCTGAGATGGCTGACGGGCAAGGCTGAGTATGGTAGAAGACGGTAAATAGTCACTGTGCCGTAGGTTTCCAGGATAGGTGATCCTGTGGTCGCTTCCCAGAGTGAAGTGTGTCCTCTCCTCGAATTGGAGCTGACAAAGTAGACTGAGGCGGAAGTGACGCAACAACCAGGATATGGAGAAGGGAAACCCGGGAGTGGTAACTAAGACGAGCCATACTCGTGTTTCGTCCCTAGATGGCGTTGCTCGTGGTGCTGGGTAGGTAGATGAAGACAATCGGTGGAGGGGTTCGTAACAGTATACAGATTATGAACCAAAGGATGTTGATAGCTTTTATGGAGATTAATTACATATTATTGGTTCTGTTTTGACGACAAATGTAATTATAAAGGAGAAATAAATCATGGAAAACGTAATATGTATGTTAAAGACGAATTGGTAAACTCTTTAGAAAGGTGCAAAGAGAATGGAGTGCAAGTCCAATTGATAATGAAATCAAGGAAGTACTGAAAGAAACTGCAAAAATGTGAAGTGAAATCAAGCAAGAGGCTCGGAATAAATACTGGACAGACTTTTTAGGGAGAACTGCTTAAGGCAAAAGATTGGGTGACATATGGAAGGAAGTGAATAAAATGCGAGGTGTTCCAAGCAAGGGCAACAGCTACGCTGACCCGCAGGACAGGACCAGTCAACTTAGTAGGAAATGGGCTGGAACTGCTGCAGACTTAGGCGTGAGCTAGTGCAAGGTCAGTGTGCACTGGAGGATGATACATGTGTTCCTATAACGTGAGGTATATTATTATATGCGATTAAAAAAGGAAAGTCTACGGCACCGGGTGCCGATATCCTTAACTGTCTGGCTGGTAATAGAGAAGGGCCCATGTTAGACTTGTTTAATATGAGTGTCTTATAATGGAGGTTGTATCCCTATTAAGTGGAAGATTGCAGTAATTGTACCAATACCAAAGAACAATGGAGATTTTCGTCCAATATCTTTGACCTCTTGTTTTAATATAATGGTGGAAATAATAGTATTAAACAGGTTGTTGTATAAAGTGGAAACTCTCTTGGTGACAAGTTTACATGGATTTATGAAAGGGAGAAGTACTGTAGACTGTGTTGTAAAGTGTTTGAATAACTCCAAGGCTACATACAGGACCCTTGTAGATTTATTTCTCCTTTATAATTAAACTTGTCGTCAAAACAGAATCAATAATATGTATTAAATCATCATAAAAGCTATCAACATCCTTTGCTTCATAATCTGTATACTAGGGTGTGTCAATTTTGTCAACATGTTAAAAATCAAATTTGGTAGTCAAAATATTGTGCCTCTTTATGTCTAAACTTGAGATTAGCAAACAAAAATGAATTGAAATAACCCTCACCTACATCAATTATACCTTAAAGTTTCAAATATCAGTATTTCAACAAATTAATGAGACTTGATTAGAATTATTCACTTGATATTAACTAATCTCATGTAAGCATATGGATTAT
>CAUDMG010000790.1:7500-51305 GCA_958450375.1 Homarus gammarus | reverse complement strand
ATTCAAGTAAATGGAAAAATTTTACTAGACACAGACATTAGTTCCAGTTACCGGTAAATAGCAGATGCTTCAGTGACGTCACTAGTGTTTACACTACAACATCGGGTAACATTTGATGACATTACTTGAAGTGAATTGGCCTTATTTTAAAAAACCAAGGATGGTTGGTAAAGGACTACTGAGTCAGTGGGTAAGTGTCACATTTGGGATACTGGTTTTATACAGTGAATAGAGCTCAAAAGCTACTTTTTAAATGGAAATTTGGGGGGGCCGTCTTATGCACCCCGACGCCTTATAGGCCGAGATATACGGTAACCATTAATGGTAAAGATAAAACGAAATAGGTTGGGAACGCCATTGTATGTAAGTGCGTATATGTGAAAATATCATCATTTCTTTAGTACAGCTCCTCCCCGACTTACGACCTACTCGACTTACGTCCACCCGCACTTACGACCTGCCTCAGTCGTACCCAAATTTGGTCAAATTACGTATTTTCGAGTCGCAAAGTCAGTACACAGACAAAATTTTCATCTGTAATTCACTTTAAAATGGCTGGCAAGCTTAAAAGTGAGTGTTTTGTGGTGCTGAGAAGAAAAAGAGACACCCATTTTAGATTTTCTATGTATTATTTAAGCATTTCCGACTTACGACCATTTCGACTTACGACCTGGATGTCGGTCCCTAACCCCGTCGTAAGTCAGAGAGTAGCTGTACATAAGAATATGTAAGCAACACTTATTACTGTTCATATATGTTTTAAATAATACTTACTAATGTAAAACAGAAATTCTACTCACAAATGGTGGTAAAGTCTAAAACAAGGACAGCTAATGAATATTGTGCTATTTTACTCATGATTTCGTCGATCAGGTTCTACTCAAGCTGAAGCTTTCCATAAAGATGATTTACCTGTTGCTGAAACTGCTACTAAAGCTGAAGTTGATGGTTGAGGCCTTTGAATAATAAAGCTTTCGAAAGAACCTTTCACAGTCACTTTTTTTTTCTCATACATCTTTATGTAGAGGTCATATGTGGTTTTCACGTCCCTGTTAATTTTAACGCTTCGTTCTGTTAATGGATCCACTTCAGAAAATAATAATATATTCATTGCTTGCTTCATATAATATCCACATGCCTCTGACCTTTTGCATATTGTTTTAACCCATCTATCTTCTCGGCTAAGCTTATGTATTTTCTTTTAGCTTTTGAACCAGCACTACCATCACTTGCTCTCTTGCTCAGGTTGAATTGGCACTCAAAAGTGCCGTAAGAGACCTGAGAAAGTTTTTCTCCTGTTCCTGTTTAGATGCATGAAAACAAAGGGACCGCCAAGCTCCGACTGTTGTTTACTGGTGATGCGCATTAGCCCGGCAGCTTCTTTGCACAAGGCACTCTTCTTTTTTTCACAGAATTTTTTTTGATATATATCGGGACTTGGTTATTATTTATATGAAAATGTTATTTTATTTTAATTATATTTTCGTCGTAAATACGAATAAAATAATGATGTAAATTGAATTGGGTCCTAAATTAACCAGGGTCTTAAATATGAATAGTCGTTGGTCGAACCATCGTTATCAGAGGCTTTACTGTATAATAATAATGTCAGACAAAATCAAGAAGATTTTCTTCTATGACACTTGTCTCGCCTTTTGCCTACTATAACCAAGATATTGGGAGTTGAAAATCAGAAGACTACTTGAAAAATTCAAAGCTATTATTGTATTGCTTTTGCCCCAGCCCTTTTTATTATTTTCAAACAATAATTTAGACAATTCTAAGACACTTCTTGTATGACATTTCCCTCACAAATGACTAGAAGTGATAAACAGTATATAATCTGTCTTTCCTAGAACTGATATACAGTATATAATCTGTCTTTCCTAACCTGGGTGCCCAGTTAGGAAAGATTTGGTATGTTTGGTTAGTTAGGATAACTTAATCAGTAATAAGTACATGGTTGATAGCAACAACCAAACCTAACTAACCTTCATTACCTCCTGGTTTATATTAAGTGCAGGAGTTATTTGACCGCTATCTGGCTGAATAGCCTTATGCATTATTGTACCGTGTGAGTAATTATTTTACTATATTTGTGTTTGATTTTACATTGTTAATATGTTAGAATTTATGAATAGATATTACCAATATAACTTCAATAACTGGCAACTTATAAATACAGTATATTCAGTATAATGAAATGCCTCCAAGTGTTCTAAAATTTAACTACCGTATATAGCAGCCTATAAGTCGACCTGGTGTGTAAAACGACCTTAGTTATTTTAAGTGAAAATTTTTATCTAGGCCTATACCCTGCAGTTATGTCGACCCTGTAAACGGCAGTTTTAAAGTACATCCTCGGTGTCAGCTAAACTTGCCAACATATACTTTTTAAACAGCACTCGCAAACAAGTTATACCTACAGTAATTGTAGCATTTTTAAAATGTTAAAATTCCTTCAAGTGTTAACTACTATTTTCTTACAAACTTAATTATGGTACATGATCAGCAATGTATGTTGTACCTTACATCATATTGACAGTACAGTTGTACCCCACTTAACGCGGTCAATAAAACCCAGAGGGTACCGTGTTAAGTGAAAACCGCGTTAAGTGAACAACAGAACATATGGGATTAATTCCAATAGAAACTGGCCCATCCCCAAACTCCACTTTTTGACGACACATAACTATGTTGTAGTAAAAATAACATCTTAATTTTATGATGGTACATGCACACAATTAATACTTAAGAGAAATAGAGAAATACAGTCGCCAAGTTCATGTCCATTCAAATAATGGACTCAACTCCCTCCCCCTCTTCTCACACTACACTGCTGGCTCTTCCCTCTCTGAGAAATTTTTCGGGGAAAACCACTGAATTTTAATAAATAATACCTCAAACTAAAGTTAGGATAATACAATTGACATTGCTGGATTCCTTGTAAGACCAGGAATATTTTGAATATAAATGTCATATATTTTGCACAAAAGAGAACATACTTACTCAGAGTAAACATTTTATCTAAAATTTGTATGTCTAATGCAAAATATATGATGTTTATATTCAAAATGATCATCATATTGTAAGAATTCCAGCAATGTAAATTATATTCTGGCGGGGTAATTTGTATGAATTTTATGAGCTAAAACAGGCAGGGTGGCGGGCGGGGCAAATCTAAAAATAGCGTCTCGAGCCGGACACTCACCGCGTATATGTGGAAAAAACCGGTGTTAAGTGAAAGTTCAGCTCTGGCGAGGCACCGCGTATACGGTAAAACGCGCTAAGTGAAACCGCGTTAGGCGGGGTAATACTGTACAGTGGTCTCTCGATTAACGAACACAATTGGTTCCACAGAGTCGGATGTTAACCGAAAATTTTAACTGAAATAATTTCAATGAAATATTGGGTAATTGGTTCCAACAACTCACAGAAAAAGTATACATACAAAGCACTTTATACCAGTAATAGAATTAACAAAACATTAAATATAAACTAAATACAGTACTGTACAGTACAGTACAGTATATACTGTACAATAACAAATAAAAACAATAGAATACTGTATTTTAACTTACTTTGAGGTGTGTATGTCGTATTCCCGGTAACTTTGTTTACATATCAAACAGCTGATTGTAGAGGCAGTCGATGATGACATGCCATATTCTTTACAGAGTGCATTGGTTCTAATGCCTTCTTCAGTTTCATAATAATTTCTGCACTGTATATTATCAATATGTTTACTAAATTTCAGAATGACCAATAATTTAATTTAAAAAAAATGCAAAAAATATTCAAGAGACCAACTTTCTTGATATTTAATCCACTGGAAACGAATGTAAACATAGAACCAGTTACTGTATTGGTGGACTAGCCGATCAGATGATGCACACAACAAAGTGTGTTTTTTGTAAGGCTGTCGTTAATCAAAGTTTTGTTTGTTAATGGAACTGAAAATCCTTATGGGAGCTAACTCGTTAACCGAAATTTCGGTTCCTGAAAACCACACCTTTAAGTAAAAACAATTTTACCGTAGACACTGTGATATAAATAGGGGTTATGTTCCTTTGGTACATTTCTGGTCAAAATTTTCTCACAACTTGCCACAAATGTTTCACACGGAAAGTTTTGTTGGTGTTGATCCTTGATCGAAGTGTTCAGTATTCTTTCCATATTTTCCATAATGTCACTTCTGTTATGAGTTAACTTTGTAGCAGATATGGAGTAACACTTTTAGCACATGATTTGATATTTTCTGCATTTCCACAAATTGATCTTATCTACAATTGTAGGCTGCTAACCGAGAGTTCTTGCTGTATCCACAGCTCACTGTCCTTCAAATCTCTTTACTACATCTAATTTAGCTTCTAATGTAACACTCTTATTCTTCTTTCTGTGACAACAACCAGTAATGGTGCATAATGCACATTTAGCAATCCTTGTTCTAGGGCTCAAATAAATTTATAATTGGATTTCAAGTGAATGTTGTAAGAGCATATCCAACCACCGAACAATAACAATGATGCTGGTCCCTTACACAGCCAGCTGTTATCATAACCAGGTGCTGAGTCCCTGCATTTTCTTTAATGATGTTGACTGAAATGAGGTTAACGGGAGCTTTAATGTACTGTACACTGCACT
Organism: Homarus gammarus; assembly: GCA_958450375.1. NCBI lineage: Eukaryota > Metazoa > Arthropoda > Malacostraca > Decapoda > Nephropidae > Homarus > Homarus gammarus. The sequence goes on along the minus strand of CAUDMG010000790.1, from coordinate 46,661 downwards.
GTACCAGCAGATTGCGGCAAGAAGCGTTCAAAGTCTAGTCTGTGGTGCCGATAAATTATTAAATATGATTTTATTTATAACTAAAACAATAAAAAATAAAAGTTTCTTAAAGTTAAGTTAATTTTTAATACCAATGAAAACCATCCAAGTTTCTAAATCCTTCAAAAGCTGGTTCATCATTATCAGACAATAAAGATCATCCATCATATGGGTCTGCCAACTGCCTCTGAGTCACCGGCGGCGATGGCAACACTGGCCAAGCTGCTTCAGGCCAGTCAGCTGTTCCCAGGGGCCTGTGTCGTTGACAACTTTACACCACATTCGTGTAAACATTTCAGAATCCAGGTGCAATACACGAATATACCATAACTGCATTTTTAAACAATTTAACGACAAATAATACAATAACTACCCTAGTAATGCTTGTTTGTAAGAAACTGTAGATAACACCGAAAGATATTTTAATGCTTTGAAAAACGTCGTTATGATTTGTGTAAACACTGACCTTAGACCGAGCACAGTAACAGTTACCCTTCTGGAAAAATGCTATAGTTAAGGTAAAACTTACTTGTGAGTGCTGGAAATTAAGTGACTGAGACCTACCAGTAAGGTAAAGTAAAAATCTGATGCTAGTGGTGGCACATACTTAGAGGTTGACATTTTCTATTTGATGTGTAAGACGACCCCTAGTTTTGGACACAAAAACTGGAGCTTCAAAGATCAATTTATTGGCTGAAATATACGGTACCTACAATTTTTAGTTTTAATGTTCCAGTGTACAGATAAATCACTTTTAAGGATGAATCTAGTGAACTGAATACTGAATAGACGTTGTATCCAGCTGACATGATGACACAGGAGAAGGAGCATCATAATTATATAGTATCACCACAGTGCAATATTCACAGAGGGGAAACCCATCCAGTCAAAATATTATTGATTAATTTTTTCAAAAATTGGGGATTATAAGAACATATGGTACATTAAACATTAATGGAGGATTAATGTGAATTATTTCTTTACTAGGAATGTCTCAAAATATCAATATTTTGAACCGCCTTTCCCTTTTTTAGTTAAAAGCAGAGGCTCCACTGTACTGAAAAGAGGAAATTGTTGTCAAGTTTGCTGCTTGTGTGGTTGATGAGATAGTTGAACAATGACTGTTGGGCTGAGAGGTGTTTCTTTGTAATATTGCTATGTGAGGGAAAAAGAAACATTTAGTGATTTATGTTATGGCCACTTACTCAGAGTTGAATTAGATATAACAAATGTTTTACATTTTTGCTTCGTGTATAGGTGCTATAGGCTGCTTGAATGTGTTGGAATATATTATCTACAAGTATTGTGTTCCTTTATTTCAGGGCCTGCCAAAACCCCTGTTAGTATCACAAAACAAACCACGCCAAAGCCTGTAGCCAAACCGGCCGAGTCCAGCTCTGAGGAATCTAGTTCAGAAGAGGATGAGCCTGCAAAGCCTGTTGCTAAGAAACCTGTTCCTGTGCAAAAGCCAGCTACATCAATAGTAAAGGGAACTCCAAAGCCTGAGGAATCTAGTTCAGAAGAATCAAGTTCAGAAGAAGAGCCTGTTGTTAAGAAACCACCTCCCCCTGTCCAAAAGAAGACAGCAAAGCCAAAAGAATCCAGTTCAGAGGAATCAAGTTCTGAGGAAGATGAACCCCCAAAACCTGTTGCCACTCCTGCCCAAAAGAATGCTGAACCAGTAAAGCCTGCAGAATCCAGTTCGGAGGAGTCAAGTTCAGAAGAAGAACCTCCAAAACCAGTAGTGAAGAAACCAACAGATCAGAAACTAGCAGCTATTAAGCAAGCAGAATCTAGTTCAGAAGAATCTAGTTCAGAAGAGGAAGAACCTAAAATGCCAACTGTCAAAAAACCAGCTCAGACTCAAAAACCAGCTGTTGCAAAAGCAGCAGAGTCCAGTTCAGAGGAGTCCAGTTCAGAGGAAGAGGAGGAACTTACAAAACCTGTTGCTAAAAAGCCGTCTGTGCCCCAAAAGCCAGTTGCTGCACAAGCAGAAGAATCCAGCTCAGAAGAGTCTAGTTCTGAAGAGGATGAATCTGCAAAACCTGTTGCCAAAAAGCCAGTAGTGCCAATGGTAAAGACCCCTGTAAAACCTAAAGAATCCAGTTCAGAAGATTCTTCAGACTCTGCTTCAGAAGATGAGCCTGCAAAAGGTGTTGCCAAGAAACCTGCCCCTCCTGCCCAAAAGCCAGCTGTATCAGTTAAAAAGGGACCTGCAAAGACGGAAGAATCCAGCTCGGAGGATTCAAGTTCAGAGGAAGAAGAACCTGCAAAACCTGTTACCAAAAAAACAACTGCACCAGCAAAAGTACCTACATCACAGCCTGCAGAATCTAGCTCTGAGGAATCAAGTTCAGAGGAAGAAGAACCTGCCAAGCCTCCAGCTAAAGCAGCAGAGAAGCCTGCAGCAAAAAAAAAATCAGCTGACAATGAGGCAGACTCAAGCTCTGAAGAAAGTTCTAGTCAAGAAGAAGAACAAGTTGTGACTAAATCTAATCCAAAATCTGCATCTCAGGTCAGTAAAACTAGAGCCTAGTTGGGAAGCTGCTACTTCTAGTGTATCCTTCTACCTCCTTGGTCTTCCCCTCAAGCCCTGACTTTTCATCCTTTAAAATATATGGTCTTTTAACTAATTGTTCATCTCATTCTCACAATATCCTTTTACCACCTAAACATACCCTAAGCTGCTCTCTGCCATACATTTCCTCCCCCCCCCCTTTTACAGTTGCCCTGACAACATTTGTCACTATTATTTAGCTCCACCGAGGGTTGTTGCTTCATGCTCATGTAATAATATTAGCTGTTTGATTTCCTGGTACAGTACATTCCTATCTTTTCCTCTTTTGACATAGTTTTCCCTCTACATACATTTCTCTTCACCTATTATGTACTTGCTTTCCTTTTGCTGGTATCTTGTTCACTTTATCAATCATCATTCTATTTGCTTACACATCCATTCCCAGGTATTGTATATGAAATGCTCCATTTTCATTTCTACTGTCATTTATATCTCGGTCTTCCTTCTATAGTTATTTACATTCACTATAAACTCTATACTGATTAGTGTCCTGCAAGTGCATGTAGATTTAAGATATGCTATACCTGATACCTTCATCCAGAATAACATTAATAGAACAGATCATTGTTTTGGCCCAGGAAGTGTACTGCAGTGTTTTATAGTAAGCAAACTTTCGTGGTATAAATGTTTAAAAAAAGATAGTCAATGATCAGTATTTTAAACATGACTTGGAGTTTTGAGGTCTTGTATTGTACAGTATTTATAAAACTAGATTTTTTTCTGCATGGCTTTCATAACTGTAAGTAGTAGAGTAGTAATAGATGCTTCTGGTGGATGGGAGACCTCATTGTTTGTTTCACTAAGATCTTTATATATATATATATATATATATATATATATATATATATATATATATATATATATATTATATATATATATATATATATATATATATTATTTATTTTCAACCCTCGCTTTACGCGGTCACACATTCCGCGTTTCCACGTTTACGTGGTACCCTGCTGAAACCGGAATGCTCACATTCCGCGGTGCGTGTACCCCTTTACGCGGAGAGTGGCTGGCGAGCCGCGCCATTTTTGGATCCAAACCTCCCGCCATCCGCCATGTTGTGTAAGCGGCGCGAGCAGGGTGCGCACAAGGTCGACCAGTCATCAAAACATTACCGAGTTCTTCACCCGCCACCCACCACAGCTGGCCCAAGTCAGTGATAGTGATAATTATAGTGAGGATATGGACTTTGAGGGGTTTGACAAAGAGGCCCTGCAAGCCTCTGTGGTGGATAGTGATACAAGTGATACAGGTGAGGGCCAATAATCTGCCCTCTGCCTCGGAACCAACCCCCCATCCCCGTGTGCCCAGCCATCTTTTCTACTAATGTAAGTGTTAAAAAACCTAATATTATTGATATTTCTCTTAATTATTAATTGTGTGTGCATACCATCATAAAATTAAGAAGTTATTTTTACTACAACGTAGGTATTGTGTCTGAAAAAGTGGAGTTTGGGGGTTGGCCAGGTCTCTATTTCAATTAATCCCATATGTTATGTTGTTCACTTTACGCGGGCCGCCGTGGGTTGAATTAACCGCGTAAAGTGAGGGTTCACTGTATATATATATAATTTTTTTTTCATATATTATGTACTGTAAATTGTTGCCTTTTTCAGGAATCATTTAACAGCTCTTTGAATAATTCCTGGAATGGGTCCATGAATGGCTCGTACACAACACCTGGCAGAACCAAAACAGTAAGTTTTATGTGACATAGATCAATGAACATAGTGAACAGAGCTTTAAAACTTTTCTGTCATTCTTTTGTTATTGACTACACCTTTTTCTTTTGTATTTAAACAGAAGGAACCATACAGGAGAGTAAGACCAGAAGACGTAGCGGTTGACTCCAAGTTTAACAATTCTTTCGAAGCTAAGGTAATTGTTATGGCTGCCCATTCTATCTGTTTCCTCTCTTTTTTTTATAGGACGACGAGGTTGAAGATGATGCCACCGACAATAAACCATTCCGTGCTGGCCTGGGCTTTAAAGGGAAAGATGACTCGTTTAGAGGCCGGGGAGGATTTGGAAACCGGGGTGGAGGTGACCGAGGAGGGTTCAGGGGGGGTAGAGGTGGCTTCAAGGCGGAACGTAGGAGCTTTGGAAGAGACAATGATGGAGCTGGAGGGTTTCGAGGTAGAGGTAGGGGTGGTGGTTTTAGAGGTGGGTTCAGAAACAGTGAAGAGAATGGTGGTGGTGGTGACGATAAAGGTTTCTCCCCGAGTGGTCGTGGTGGATTTAGAAATAAAGTTGAAAATGGTGACGGTGACAATGGCTTTTCTCCCCGCGGTCGTGGGGGATTTGGAGGAGGTTTCAGGGGTGGAGATAGAGGAGGTTTCAGGGGTGGAGATAGAGGAGGTTTCAGGGGTGGAGATAGAGGGGGTTTCAGGGGTGGAGATAGAGGGGGTTTCAGGGGTGGAGATAGAGGGGGTTTCAGGGGTGGAGATAGAGGGGGTTTCAGGGGTGGAGATAGAGGAGGTTTCAGGGGTGGAGATAGAGGAGGTTTCAGGGGTGGAGATAGAGGAGGTTTCAGGGGTGGAGATAGAGGAGGTTTCAGGGGTGGGAGAGGGGGTTTCGGAGGGGGTCATGATGGAGATTCTTCGAGAGGACGGGTTGGATTTGGGGTAGCTTTTAATAAAAGCCCAGGCCTAGGCATGAATGGTACTAGTCAAAACAAGAAGATAGTTTTTGATGACTAGACAGCAGCACCTTGACACAGGGCAAGAAAATAGTAAGTTGTAATATCTCTGTAATTTGATATTTATATTTTTGGGGTGTATTAAAAATTTTCTTGGAATTTTGTTTCTGGGGACACTATTTAAAAGCAAAACAAAACATTTTTCTTCCACATCAATATCCATTTTTTTGTGGAGGATGATGATGAATTTTGTTCATTATCCCATAATTATGATAAATTTTTCAATTATATTTTCTTGATGCTATTACAGTAATGATACATGGCATCAAATAATATTGGTGTGCCAACACTTACATATATTGAACCAAGTGTTCCACGGATTTGATCACAGGGAATTAATTTCTTTCGTGTTGGTATAAATTTTTGGAACTGGTGTGCAAGTGTAAGCGTTAATTTTATTCAGAACTTTTGAAGCTTCCCCTGTGTCAATATGCTTATAAATTTTTGACATCCTTGAGTGAATGTTATTACTTCCCAGTTTTTCTTTATTGGGGACTGAAAGATTATGTCCCTTTTGGAGTGTGTTGTAGCAGTTTACTGTACTGTAGTGTGATTTTCTTACCATCTAAATATTGTTGAGTTTGAGTTTATTAAAATGTACAATGAAAGACAAAAGTCGTGTCGTGAAATTTGGTGAAAAGATATGCTGAAGGGCTAAAACTTTTGGTGCGCTCTGCCTTGTGGTAGGGGGCTCTTGTATGTTTCACGAGTTATATTTAATCTTTGGACAAAACCGCGACACGGCGTTCGTCTTTGATTGTACAACAAAATAATGCATCTGTGAATTTGTTTGAAAATAAAGTACAGTTAACCCTTGTTATTCGCAAGGGTTACATTTCAAGGAATGGCGCGAATTAGCAAAATGGGGAATAGCAACTTACATAATACAGTAGCTTAGTGCACTGTGCCTGAGAAACTTATGTCACCAGTACTACTTACATTTGTATGTGGAAGTTTAGAGATTGATGAAGTGGTGTAATTTACATGGGGGATCATCAGGATCTCTGTTGGAAGAGGGTGATGCAGTGATGGTTGGTGGAGAGGAGTGCAGCTGGGAGGAGGAGGGTGGACCAGTGGCAGTAGCAGCTGGTTCTTTCTTGAAAAACATGATGATTGGTAGTTGTTTCTTGTTTGCTTTGAGGTCTTTAAACATTTCCTGGGACGGAAATAATACTTGGTGATTCCTCTGACCATCCTAAGTCTCCGTTCCATGGAAAGTTCGTGGTCAACAATGAAATCAGTTAACATCTTCGCCTGTCGAATAGTTCACCAAAATTGTTCAAGCCCCAACCTTCTTAATGCAATTCCAAAATTTCTTCTTCATCTTCCGCAGCACTTTTTACCAACTCGTCCAAATCCTCTGTTCCTCTCATGCCCATCAATCAGCTCTTCCATGTCTTAAGCAGCCATGTCCACAAACCCCTCACCATCCAACTGACATGCAACATTCACATCCTCTGGTTTGAGTTCATTGAATGCTTCACTGATGTTGGTAATGCAGTCTGCAGTGCTGTACTCCTTCCAACACTTGCTAACACCAAGGTCAGGGTCTGTGTCCAAGGCACGACAGATACCACTAAAAGAGTGTCGGGTGTAATATGCCTTGAAAGTGCGTATTACACTCTGATCGAGAGGCTGAATGAGAGCAGTGGTGTTGAGAGGTAGGAACACCGCCTCCACCTGGATGGCTAAAATGCAAACATTATGGGTGGCCTGGTGCATTATCTATCAATAATAGCACCTTCAATTCCATCTTCTTGGAAGCAAGGTACTTATCCACTTCTGGGATGAAACTTTTATGGAACTAATCTAGGAATGCTTGCACAGCTACCCATGCATTTTTGTTTGATTGCCCAAAACTGGCTTCTTGTTTTTGCCCTTTAAGCCCCAGGGTTTGCAGAGCAGTAAAGCAAGCCAGGTTTGATCATGTGGCTAGCTGTGCTGCCACAGAAGATGAGTGTCACTCTGTCCTTGAACCCAGAGGCACACTGCTTCTGCTTGTTTATGCATGTTTTACCAGGCACCTTTTTCCAATATAGACCGGATTCATCGGCATTAAGCACTTGCTTTGGTGTATTGCCTTTCTCTTCTATTATTTTCTTTAACCTGGCGGGAAATGTATCTGCCGCTGTGTGGTCAGCTGAAGTGGCCTGCCCAGTCAGCTTCACATTATGGAGAGAAAATATACTCTTAAAATTCTCAAACCAACCTTTACTGCCACTAAAAGTTGGTTCAGTAGCTGCATTAGCCCCTTCACCACCTGTTAATTTATAAAAATGAGCATAAAGACTTTTTGCTTTCATGAATCATGTTGCTGTCGATCCATATGTTCAGTGCCTTCTCACTTTTTACTAGGTTTTTGTCACGAACAACTTGCGCCACTTTAGCACTTGCAGGGACACTTGCTTGAGCAGCAGCACTCCTGCCCCCCTTTAAGTTTTAATAATTCAGCTTTCTTTGTCAGGATCATCACTGACTTTTGCCTTTTATGTTTCACTCCACTAACACTGACACTCGGCAGTCTTTTAGGGGCCATTTTTACAAAGAAACACTAAAGTTTTGAGAGTACAACACGAGATGCTGGGTCACAGGCACTGGGTGAGTGTGATCAGAGGAAGAGGAGACGCTGTGGGCCCGTAGAGTGACTCATTGTGCTGCAGGAAAAGGCTCGCAAGTTCGCCATAATAGCCACCACCTGCTTAATGCTAATCGTCGAAATCGTGAATCGCAGACCCGCAAATGGCAAGGGTCTTCTGTAATTAATATTTCTGTTAGCTGGAATCCCTCAGACCGGGAACTATCCGATAGCTGGAATTGAAATTTTCTCGGAAAATTGTTCCAAAGTTGGAATTTTCTGGAAAATTCTGACTTTGGAAACGATTTTCCAAGGGGCACTTTTTCTGGAAAATTCCAAGAAAATTTTCCTGATACCCGGAAAATTCCGGAGATGGGGGAGTTTTTACTGGGTTTGAGAGATGAAAATCAGGTGAATATTTTGGAAATTCCGGGGATGGGGGATATTTTCCCGGGTTTGAGAAATGATGTAATGGGCAATTTCTGGAGCTTCTGATAACTTCTTTTACATTACTCAATAAATTCCGGGGAGGAGGGATTTTTTCCGGCTTTGAGAGAGTCGCCTCGTTACCTGGAAATCTCTAATTCCTGGAAGTGCTCTGCATCAATTGTTCTGGCTAATGGAGATATCACTTGTACAAAAGACCTCTAGATGATTCACTTGAATAAGATTGAATTTAAAACCAGCATACTGTACTCCATACACTCTTAATCTCAGATTTACATTCAGTGCAGAAACACTTAACCTTTGATACATATAGTATTTATCTTCTTGGATCAAACATTTTTATGAACAAAACTATGTTGATCCACTTCTGATTGCACTCTCTTCTCTTATCAAAATGTTATAGACTATTGTTTCTGTAGTCCATTGTCTTTCTTGCAAAGTGCACTTCTCTAGCCTCGCGCACTTAGCAGTTTTGGGAGTCTTCATCCTCTTTGTCATCATTATGAGAGATTGCTCATTGTCACAGTACAGGTTGACAACTTTTTATCAGAAATTCTGAAAACCGAAAGTTTTTTGTGGGTGATTACAGACTAGAGAGAGTAATACAAATCAAGGTATATATATATATATATATATATATATATATATATATATATATATATATATATATATATATATATATATATATATATATGCAAGTAAATCACTGTAGGTGCGCGTGATCTAGGTATATGCTGATAACCACAAGGAAAGAAGAAAACACGAAGTTCCCAAGCGCTTTCGTGTAATTCACATCTTCAGAGGTGAGTATAGATTAGAGAGAGTAATACAAATCAAGGTGTATATATATACAGAGGAGGGTGAGACCAGGTCCACAATGGTCAGGTATTAGGTAGGGTCATTACCAGTAAACAATGGAAACGACGCACCACCAGCTGTGAGTGTCGGTACAGTTGCCAGGGCAGATCTCTTGCGTCATCATAGCAAGCCCAAAGTAGCCAAATGCATGGTATGGTAGCACAGGACGATGTAAAACATAAAGTATTAATTTTTAAAGTTTATTTATAGATACATAAATTTTTGTTCATTACATTTGAAACATCAATCTTTGTTAATTAAATTTGAAACAAAAGAAAACTACGATATCGTATTTCTAAATACCGGGTATTTTCATTAAAATATTACATCAAAGGTATATTTTTGCTGAAATGACGTTCGTATTACAGTGGAAAGTGGGATAAAATCATGACGAAAACAATGACTTGAATGGTTTTCAGTTAAAAACCTGTTGTATTACAATAATATTTTATCCTAATTCACTTGAATAAATACTATGATACCATATTTCTGAATATTTTCATGAAAATCCATCAAAATAATTTTCCTTGTCATCGTCTTCAGCACACAGTTGCCAGTTTAAAGATTTTCCGTTTAAAATTTTAAGTTACCGAGTATTTCTTTTCCCAAATCGTTTTAAAACTGTAGGTAAAACAGTTTACTATTGTGCAAACCCCACAGAAAAAAAATTAACAAATGGAAACACCAAAAATGTAAAAAAAAAAAAAAAAAAAAATGCTGTCTAACTTGTAACACTGTTGGTAGGGTTAGGTGGTTCTAACGGCATCCTGCCAGTACCCGGTAATCAAATTTATAACAGTGTCTAACCTCAATTACTGTGGTTTATCTGATGTAGGCAATATGAAGTAAAAAATACCAGTTAAAGTGAGAAATTGGAAGAGCATAAACAAGAAAGATGTCATTGGGCTATTTTTGGTAGGGCTGAGGGAGAGAGTACCAGCTGCTTGGTCTTATTTTGGCGGGAGAGTCACGCAAATATCCGTACTGGTATTTGTTTTGTGTCTTCTGTATTTTTAAAAATGAATACTTGTAAATTAAAAGTACCGTAACATTGTATTATATACAAACTTGTCATATTTCTGGAAAATAAGAGTATACCAGTAAACACAATTTCAACGTACGCTAAAATTAAAGGCTGCTTAAGAAGGGCCGATGCAAAAACAAAGCCTCCGCGACCAGGGCTCTGCCGTATCAGCTAGATGGTATACATGTTTTTCGAATCATTTTCAGTTAAAAAACTGTTGCATCACAAGTGAATTAGGATAGAATATTATTGTAATACAACAGTTTTTTAACTGAAAACCATTCGAAAAGCGATTACGGTAACATCTTTTGAACGAAAAAAAACGAAAGTCATTGCTTTCGTCACAATTTTATCCCACTTTCCATATGTGTCATTTCAGCAAAAATATTACATTTCCATATTCTCAGAAATAAATAATAGTTTTGCTGAAACGTAATGTATTACAATGTAAATTAGGATAAACTACATGAAAACAAAAAACTTACCTAACCTTCCGATGTTCGAGATATGTTACTCGTTTTTTTAATAGTTTTTGGTTAAAATACTGTTATGTTAGTGATATTCTATTCATACTGTGCTTGATATAATACATTCACGGTAATGTTAAATAATTGTTAAAATTACTAAAAATTTTAAAGCAAAACTTGGAAAATTATTGAATAGTACAACCTTCTTGATATTTACTCAAATGGTAATGAATTTAAGCCCTAAAACCGATTACTGTATTGGCGGACTAATACTCCAGCTGGTGAGGAGGCGAAAACAAGTTGACACGATTTCGTTAACTGAATTTTTGTTCGTTAATCGAGTTGAAGATTCTTATGGAAGGTAATTCGTTAACTGAGGGATCACTATATATATATATATATATATATATATATATATATATATATATATATATATATATATATATATATATATATATATATATATATGCTGATAAGCACAAGGAAAGAAGAAAACACGAAGTTCCTAAGCGCTTTCGTGTAATTCACATCTTCAGGGGTGAGTACAGACTGTACTCACCCCTGAAGATGTGAATTTCATGAAAGCGTTTGGGAACTTCGTGTTTTCTTCTTTTCCTTGTGGTTATCAGCATATACCTAGATCACCCGCACCTACAGTGATTTACTTGCATATGTATATATACATATATATATACAGTTGTACCCCACTTAACGCGGTCAATAAAACCCAGAGGGTACCATGTTAAGTGAAAACCACGTTAAGTGAACAACAGAACATATGGAATTAATTCCAATAGAAACCGGCCCGACCCCCAAACTCCACTTTTTGACGACACATAACTATGTTGTAGTAAAAATTACATCTTAATTTTATGATGGTACATGCACACAATTAATACTTAAGAGAAATAGAGAAATACAGTCGCCAAGTTAATGTCCATTCAAATAATGGACTCAACTCCCTCCCCCTCTTCTCACACAACACTGCTGGCTCTTCCCTCTCTGAGAAATTTTTTGGGGAAAACTACTAAATTTAATAAATAATACCTCAAACTAAAGTTAGGATAATACAATTGACATTGCTGGATTCCTTGTAAGACCAGGAATATTTTGAATACAAATGTCATATATTTTGCACAAAAAATAACATATTTACTCAGAGTAAACTTTATATCTAAAATTTGCATGTCTAATGCAAAATCTATGATGTTTATATTCAAAATGATCACCAAATTGTAAGAATTCCAGCAATGTAAATTATATTCTGGCCGGGTAATTTGTATGAATTTTATGAGCTAAAACAAATATCTTCAGTTGATAAAATAAAAATATTCTTCACAACACTATCTGTCAATCAAAGTACCCCAACTTGCCTTCCCCCTCTTCCAACCATGTGGTCCGTCCCAAACCTCCCCCCCACTCCCCACCAATCCCCCCTTCAAGAGATGTTGGGTGAAAAAACTAAATTTTAACATTTGGTATTAAATAATACCTCAGATTAAAGTTAGGATAATATAATTGACATTGCTGGATTCCTTGTAAGACCAGGAATATTTTGAATATAAATGTCATATATTTTGCACAAAAGATAACATATTTACTCATAGTAAACTTTATATCTAAAATTTGTATGTCTAATGCAAAATCTATGATGTTTATATTCAAAATGATCATCAAATTATAAGAATTCCAGCAATGTAAATTATATTCTGACCGAGTATTTTGTATGAATTTTATGAGCTAAAACAAATATCTTCAGTTAATAAAAAAAAAAAAATATTCTTCACACTGTAACAGATGGTCGGTCAGTCCCTCCCTCCCCCCACCAACCATCCCACCAGATGTGTGGGAAAACCAGAATATTTACCTTTTTAGTAATAAATACCTCAAACTAAAGTTAGGATAATATAATTGACATTGCTGGATTCCTTGTAAGCCCAGGAATATTTTGAATACAAATGTCATATATTTTGCACAAAAAATAACATATTTACTCATAGTAAACTTTCTATCTAAAATTTGTATGTCTAATGCAAAATCTATGATGTTTATATTCAAAATGATCATCATATTGTAAGAATTCCAGCAATGTAAATTATATTCTGGCTGGGTAATTTGTATGAATTTTATGAGCTAAAACAGGCAGTCAGGCAGGGTGGGGCGAATCTAAAAATAGCTCTGGAGCCGGGTATATGTGGAAGAAACCCAAGTTAAGTGAAAGTTAAGCTCTGGCGAGGCACCATGTATATGGTAAACGCACTAAGTGAAACCGAGTTAGGCAGGGTAATACTGTATATATATTTATACTGTGTAAATATATATATATATATATATATATATATATATATATATATATATATATATATATATATATATATATATATATATATATATATTTATATATATATTTATTTATTCACAGTTGAGTCTGGATTTACGCTGTTTTGGTTTATGCGTTTGGTCATTCACGTGGTGCCTTGCCAGAATTGAAATGCTTGATTTACGCGATAAATTTGGTCATTTACGCTGGAAGCGGCGCGGGCAGGGTGCGCACAAGGTCGCCCAGTCATCAAAACATTACTGAGTTCTTCACCCACCACAGCTGGCCCAAGTCAGTGATAGTGAGGATGTGGACTTTGAGGGGTTTGACAAAGAGGCCTTGCAAGCCTATGTGGTGGATAGTGATACAATTGATACAAGTGATACAGGTGAGGACCCAAGTTACGTACATAATGGGGACCAAAAGGTTGTACTTAACTCGAAATGTACGTAACTCGATAATTTCCGCGAGTTTCTTTGGAAAATTCTGTGCTGTTTTCCAATCAGCACTCGCCGCCTCACCAGTCACTCGAACATTATGCAGCTTATTTCGCACCTTGAATCGGTTAAACCACCCATTGCTAGCATTGAATGTCACAGTATCATCAGGGTGATCTTTCTTTAGGTCGTTGAAAAGACTTAGGGCTTTCTCCTGAATCATACTGAGACACAGAGGCTTACGTTTTTGTGTGCAGTCCTCGATCCACAGCGCAAGATATTTTTCCATTTCTTCCAGAACCTTCCCTCTTCTTTTAGTTATAATCGTAGATTGCATTGGCACTGCAGATTTCACATGTTCCTTGATCTTTTCTTTGCCCTTATCAATTGTATTAACAGTTGACCGACTCAGGTTAAATTTGCGGGCAACATTGGTCAACTTTTCACCACTTTCAAGCAGTTTTATTATGTCCATTTTTACCTCTAGTGAGATTGCTTGACGTTTCGTAGCACTCCCACTGGCTTCACCACTTTTACGCTTTACACCAGTCATTGCACACAGAGTAAAGTGTACAAAATAGGGCAGAATTTCACATGAGAAGTACTGTATGCACAATGACCACACTTGTTGTTTTGGTGCGTCTAGCGTGTCGTCTGCATGGTCAGTGATAGTGGTGGCGCGGTGCGGCTGGCTCGCCTGCCAAATTTAAAAATTGCTCGCCCTTTTAAGACAATATTTTTGCAATTAAAGACTTCAGAAACGATGTACGTATCGGCCGTTTGTACGTAATTCGGATGTACGTAATTCGGGACGAACTGTATATATATATATATAATCACTCGTAACTAACTCTGATATAAAATGAGTATAATTGGATTAGAATTTTCAATTTATCAGAAGATTTTCAAAGGTTTGCATTTTATATTGAGTCCCATTGTACGCTGAAACAGTCATGTAGACCTTGTATGAAACTTTCATTATACAGTACAATATACTGTACAGTATTTTTTTCATTCTGGTATTTCTACTTGTCCATGTTCATTTATTCTCTAAATTTTCATATTACCATATTGTTTACAGTATCTTTTCATTTTATCATTGATAGAAATTATTATGATCTACTCATCCCTACCCTTGACTTTTATATTTTTCAGAGAGGTTCTTGGGGCTCTTGGGGTGAAAAGGCTTACAAAGACCTCAATGTGACTCGGGGGAAAAGGTTCCGTCATGAGAAGAACAAGAAGAAGAAGGGGTCTTACAGAGGTGGTTCTTTAGATATGGGCATCAATTCCGTTAAGTTTGACTCTGATTAATGATAGATTAGCCATAATAAGTTTGGCATACAGAAATGTGTAAATGAAAACCTGTTGTGCAAGTGAAGGTACATGGACAAGTCTTGGTCACCTGCACAGACAGATTTGTGACTTTAATGGAAAGAGGTAAATCTTGATTTTTTGGTGTTTTGTTACACTTTGAGTGACTGGTATATTGTAATGTACAGTATTTAATATGTGTTGTATACCTGTAGTTTACACAGAATTTGGTAAACCGCTTCTTTGTAAGTTATCACGTCGGGTCTACATTGGAAGTTGAGCTGTGGGAACAAAGGTTGTGGATACTCCCATATACCTGTCAGTACTGCGAGGCACTATTCTGATATAGCAGTGTGCTACCCAAAGCCTCAGGTTTTACAAATAAGTTTTTACCAGATAGTGGTTCTCTTGTGACTGCATGTCACCACATGTACAATTACTTGTGTAAGTTAGGTTTGAAGATGAACTTAATCATATACAGCTGCTCCCCGACTTACGACGGTGTTCGGGTCCCAAATCCAGGTCGTAAGTCGAAAATGCGTAAATAATACATAGAAAATCTAAAATGGGTGTCTCTTTTTCTTCTCAGCACCACAAAACTCTCACTTTTCAGCTTGCCAGCCATTTTAAAGTGAATTGCAAACAAAAATTTTGTCAGTGCACAGCGCAATCACTGACGTTGGGACTCTAAGAAAATACGTAATTTGACAAAATTTTGGTACGACTGAGGCGGTCGTATGTCCGGGTGGTTGTAAGTCGGGGAGTAGCTGTACTGTAAAATCAGTGCTGGAAGCAATATGTAATAATTTTATTGTTCTTATGGTTGAGGCACTGTGAGTTTAAACAAGTTATGTTATTTAGAAACAATTTTCAATACCTTTACCAGTTCCCCAAAGAGCATTTATTCAATATAATTTTTCATGTTTTGTCTTTTATAGCATTTGCTTGGTTTTGATACATAAACTCTTGATATTTTATGCTTTAAATGAAGATAATTGACTGAATTTTACCTTGTTATTGTTTCTTATATCTTAATCAATGAGTAGTGAAGACATATTCAAATTCAGGAACTGCAAAATTTTATTTTCATAAGTTATGGAGAGACTTGTATGTAGATTGTACTTTGTGAGTTCCTTCTCTCTTTAGGTAAGTGTCATGAGTAGTGATTAGACATTTTACTCCATGACTGGTTACATGTGTCAACAATTGTATCTACATCTATGTTGCCTTGGGTTAACTGGTGTAGATTTTAAATCATAATTTGTTGGACTTGTATATGGTGGTGATTGATTGGTGTGACTCAGATGTAAGAAAGCATCTCCTGGCTATTGTATTTGCTTCTTTCAGTCCTTGAATTATGCATAGCACTGTAATCATTTCACAACAAACAGCAAGCTTGTATATTGCTAATGATTGTTGTAATGAATGTATGAAAGTATTGTTGGAATATGTTATTTTTTAATGAATTAGATATGAAATACTAAATGTAATTTTATTTCCCTCGAGTGATTTTTGTTTATTTCCCCATTACTCACATCAGTAGTAGAATAATTTATATCAGTCGCTTATTGAGGCAGTGTACTACAGGTACACCACTGATTTTCCGGAAACTGGTGGTCCGGCACTTCCTTTAGTCCGGACAAAATTATGAGGGGGCACTCGACTTCCCTCCCAGCCTGGGTGAAGCTAGTTTTAGGCTTTTAAGGTTTTTATCTTATAAACTGACAGACTAAACTTAGCAGAATATAACTTACATTGCTGGAATCCTTGTAAGATAGTGATTAATTTGAGTATATACATCATATAGTTTGCACAAGAGATAAAAAATTTAGTCCTTCAGTGTAGTACAGTAGATTCGCAACTTAGGCGTATTTTTCTGACACGGTCTGTTTCAACTATAATTTGATTACCCTGGGGGTTAGGCTACAATTTCCAATTACAAACAAAAAGAGTTTAAATGTCTGTGGCAAATTAATTATATATTTTTAATTAATCAATAATTAGCCATAATAAAATAGTTGTGTTGGTGGAGAGTATGGTATGGGTGGAGTTGTGAAAGTTAAGGTGTGGGGAGAGACTGTAGCTCACTGTATGTGTGGCCAGTTGTCAAATTTCTCTTTGTCTAGTTTCTCTTTCTATGGCTCAAATACATGCGTACACATAGATCTCGCACTAAGGATGGAGGTAAGAACGGAAACTCACAATGGCGTTTTCTGTATGTATATATATATATATATATATATATATATATATATATATATATACACACACATATGTATATATACATATATATATAATATATATACATATGTATATATACATATATATATATATACACATATGTATATATACATATGTATATATACATATGTATATATATATATGCTGATAACCACCAGGAAAGAAGAAAACACGAAGTTCCCTAGCGCTTTCGTGTAATTCACATCTTCAGTCTGCACTCACACCCTGAAGATGTGAATTACACGAAAGCGCTAGGGAACTTCGTGTTTTCTTCTTTCCTGGTGGTTATCAGCATATATATATATACATATGTATATATACATATGTATATATACATATGTGTATATATATATATGTATATATACATATGTATATATACATATGTGTATATATATATGTATATATACATATGTGTGTGTATATATATATATGTATATATATATATATATATATATATATATATACATACAGAAAACGCCATTGTGAGTTTCCGTTCTTACCTCCATCCTTAGTGCGAGATCTATGTGTACGCATGTATTTGAGCCATAGAAAGAGAAACTAGACAAAGAGAAATTTGACAACTGGCCACACATACAGTGAGCTACAGTCTCTCCCCACACCTTAACTTTCACAACTCCACCCATACCATACTCTCCACCAACACAACTATTTTATTATGGCTAATTATTGATTAATTAAAAATATATAATTAATTTGCCACAGACATTTAAACTCTTTTTGTTTGTAATTGGAAATTGTAGCCTAACCCCCAGGGTAATCAAATTATAGTTGAAACAGACCGTGTCAGAAAAATACGCCTAAGTTGCGAATCTACTGTACTACACTGAAGGACTAAATTTTTTATCTCTTGTGCAAACTATATGATGTATATACTCAAATTAATCACTATCTTACAAGGATTCCAGCAATGTAAGTTATATTCTGCTAAGTTTAGTCTGTCAGTTTATAAGATAAAAACCTTAAAAGCCTAAAACTAGCTTCACCCAGGCTGGGAGGGAAGTCGAGTGCCCCCTCATAATTTTGTCCGGACTAAAGGAAGTGCCGGACCACCAGTTTCCGGAAAATCAGTGGTGTACCTGTAGTACACTGCCTCAATAAGCGAATGATATAAATTATTCTACTACTGATGTGAGTAATGGGGAAATAAACAAAAATCACTCGAGGGAAATAAAATTACATTTAGTATTTCATATCTAATTCATTAAAAAATAACATATTCCAACAATACTTTCATACATTCATTACAACAATCATTAGCAATATACAAGCTTGCTGTTTGTTGTGAAATGATTACAGTGCTATGCATAATTCAAGGACTGAAAGAAGCAAATACAATAGCCAGGAGATGCTTTCTTACATCTGAGTCACACCAATCAATCACCACCATATACAAGTCCAACAAATTATGATTTAAAATCTACACCAGTTAACCCAAGGCAACATAGATGTAGATACAATTGTTGACACATGTAACCAGTCATGGAGTAAAATGTCTAATCACTACTCATGACACTTACCTAAAGAGAGAAGGAACTCACAAAGTACAATCTACATACAAGTCTCTCCATAACTTATGAAAATAAAATTTTGCAGTTCCTGAATTTGAATATGTCTTCACTACTCATTGATTAAGATATAAGAAACAATAACAAGGTAAAATTCAGTCAATTATCTTCATTTAAAGCATAAAATATCAAGAGTTTATGTATCAAAACCAAGCAAATGCTATAAAAGACAAAACATGAAAAATTATATTGAATAAATGCTCTTTGGGGAACTGGTAAAGGTATTGAAAATTGTTTCTAAATAACATAACTTGTTAAAACTCACAGTGCCTCAACCATAAGAACAATAAAATTATTACATATTGCTTCCAGCACTGATTTTACAGTACAGCTACTCCCCGACTTACAACCACCCGGACATACGACCGCCTCAGTCGTACCAAAATTTTGTCAAATTACGTATTTTCTTAGAGTCCCAACGTCAGTGATTGCGCTGTGCACTGACAAAATTTTTGTTTGCAATTCACTTTAAAATGGCTGGCAAGCTGAAAAGTGAGAGTTTTGTGGTGCTGAGAAGAAAAAGAGACACCCATTTTAGATTTTCTATGTATTATTTACGCATTTTCGACTTACGACCTGGATTTGGGACCCGAACACCGTCGTAAGTCGGGGAGCAGCTGTATATGATTAAGTTCATCTTCAAACCTAACTTACACAAGTAATTGTACATGTGGTGACATGCAGTCACAAGAGAACCACTATCTGGTAAAAACTTATTTGTAAAACCTGAGGCTTTGGGTAGCACACTGCTATATCAGAATAGTGCCTCGCAGTACTGACAGGTATATGGGAGTATCCACAACCTTTGTTCCCACAGCTCAACTTCCAATGTAGACCCGACGTGATAACTTACAAAGAAGCGGTTTACCAAATTCTGTGTAAACTACAGGTATACAACACATATTAAATACTGTACATTACAATATACCAGTCACTCAAAGTGTAACAAAACACCAAAAAATCAAGATTTACCTCTTTCCATTAAAGTCACAAATCTGTCTGTGCAGGTGACCAAGACTTGTCCATGTACCTTCACTTGCACAACAGGTTTTCATTTACACATTTCTGTATGCCAAACTTATTATGGCTAATCTATCATTAATCAGAGTCAAACTTAACGGAATTGATGCCCATATCTAAAGAACCACCTCTGTAAGACCCCTTCTTCTTCTTGTTCTTCTCATGACGGAACCTTTTCCCCCGAGTCACATTGAGGTCTTTGTAAGCCTTTTCACCCCAAGAGCCCCAAGAACCTCTCTGAAAAATATAAAAGTCAAGGGTAGGGATGAGTAGATCATAATAATTTCTATCAATGATAAAATGAAAAGATACTGTAAACAATATGGTAATATGAAAATTTAGAGAATAAATGAACATGGACAAGTAGAAATACCAGAATGAAAAAAATACTGTACAGTATATTCTACTGTATAATGAAAGTTTCATACAAGGTCTACATGACTGTTTCAGCGTACAATGGGACTCAATATAAAATGCAAACCTTTGAAAATCTTCTGATAAATTGAAAATTCTAATCCAATTATACTCATTTTATATCAGAGTTAGTTACGAGTGATTATATATATATATATACAGTTCGTCCCCGAATTACGTACATCCGAATTACGTACAAACGGCCGATACGTACATCGTTTCTGAAGTCTTTAATTGCAAAAATATTGTCTTAAAAGGGCGAGCAATTTTTAAATTTGGCAGGCGAGCCAGCCGCACCGCGCCACCACTATCACTGACCATGCAGACGACACGCTAGACGCACCAAAACAACAAGTGTGGTCATTGTGCATACAGTACTTCTCATGTGAAATTCTGCCCTATTTTGTACACTTTACTCTGTGTGCAATGACTGGTGTAAAGCGTAAAAGTGGTGAAGCCAGTGGGAGTGCTACGAAACGTCAAGCAATCTCACTAGAGGTAAAAATGGACATAATAAAACTGCTTGAAAGTGGTGAAAAGTTGACCAATGTTGCCCGCAAATTTAACCTGAGTCGGTCAACTGTTAATACAATTGATAAGGGCAAAGAAAAGATCAAGGAACATGTGAAATCTGCAGTGCCAATGCAATCTACGATTATAACTAAAAGAAGAGGGAAGGTTCTGGAAGAAATGGAAAAATATCTTGCGCTGTGGATCGAGGACTGCACACAAAAACGTAAGCCTCTGTGTCTCAGTATGATTCAGGAGAAAGCCCTAAGTCTTTTCAACGACCTAAAGAAAGATCACCCTGATGATACTGTGACATTCAATGCTAGCAATGGGTGGTTTAACCGATTCAAGGTGCGAAATAAGCTGCATAATGTTCGAGTGACTGGTGAGGCGGCGAGTGCTGATTGGAAAACAGCACAGAATTTTCCAAAGAAACTCGCGGAAATTATCGAGTTACGTACATTTCGAGTTAAGTACAACCTTTTGGTCCCCATTATGTACGTAACTTGGGTCCTCACCTGTATCACTTGTATCAATTGTATCACTATCCACCACATAGGCTTGCAGGGCCTCTTTGTCAAACCCCTCAAAGTCCACATCCTCACTATCACTGACTTGGGCCAGCTGTGGTGGGTGAAGAACTCAGTAATGTTTTGATGACTGGGCGACCTTGTGCGCACCCTGCCCGCGCCGCTTCCAGCGTAAATGACCAAATTTATCGCGTAAATCAAGCATTTCAATTCTGGCAAGGCACCACGTGAATGACCAAACGCATAAACCAAAACAGCGTAAATCCAGACTCAACTGTGAATAAATAAATATATATATAAATATATATATATATATATATATATATATATATATATATATATATATATATATATATATATATATATATAATATATATATATATATATTTACACAGTATAAATATATATACAGTATTACCCTGCCTAACTCGGTTTCACTTAGTGCGTTTACCATATACATGGTGCCTCGCCAGAGCTTAACTTTCACTTAACTTGGGTTTCTTCCACATATACCCGGCTCGAGAGCTATTTTTAGATTCGCCCCACCCTGCCTGACTGCCTGTTTTAGCTCATAAAATTCATACAAATTACCCAGCCAGAATATAATTTACATTGCTGGAATTCTTACAATATGATGATCATTTTGAATATAAACATCATAGATTTTGCATTAGACATACAAATTTTAGATATAAAGTTTACTATGAGTAAATATGTTATTTTTTGTGCAAAATATATGACATTTGTATTCAAAATATTCCTGGGCTTACAAGGAATCCAGCAATGTCAATTATATTATCCTAACTTTAGTTTGAGGTATTTATTACTAAAAAGGTAAATATTCTGGTTTTCCCACACATCTGGTGGGATGGTTGGTGGGGGGAGGGAGGGACTGACCGACCATCTGTTACAGTGTGAAGAATATTTTTTTTTTTTTATTAACTGAAGATATTTGTTTTAGCTCATAAAATTCATACAAAATACTCGGTCAGAATATAATTTACATTGCTGGAATTCTTATAATTTGATGATCATTTTGAATATAAACATCATAGATTTTGCATTAGACATACAAATTTTAGATATAAAGTTTACTATGAGTAAATATGTTATCTTTTGTGCAAAATATATGACATTTATATTCAAAATATTCCTGGTCTTACAAGGAATCCAGCAATGTCAATTATATTATCCTAACTTTAATCTGAGGTATTATTTAATACCAAATGTTAAAATTTAGTTTTTTCACCCAACATCTCTTGAAGGGGGGATTGGTGGGGAGTGGGGGGGAGGTTTGGGACGGACCACATGGTTGGAAGAGGGGGAAGGCAAGTTGGGGTACTTTGATTGACAGATAGTGTTGTGAAGAATATTTTTATTTTATCAACTGAAGATATTTGTTTTAGCTCATAAAATTCATACAAATTACCCGGCCAGAATATAATTTACATTGCTGGAATTCTTACAATTTGGTGATCATTTTGAATATAAACATCATAGATTTTGCATTAGACATGCAAATTTTAGATATAAAGTTTACTCTGAGTAAATATGTTATTTTTTGTGCAAAATATATGACATTTGTATTCAAAATATCCTGGTCTTACAAGGAATCCAGCAATGTCAATTGTATTATCCTAACTTTAGTTTGAGGTATTATTTATTAAATTTAGTAGTTTTCCCCAAAAAATTTCTCAGAGAGGGAAGAGCCAGCAGTGTTGTGTGAGAAGAGGGGGAGGGAGTTGAGTCCATTATTTGAATGGACATTAACTTGGCGACTGTATTTCTCTATTTCTCTTAAGTATTAATTGTGTGCATGTACCATCATAAAATTAAGATGTAATTTTTACTACAACATAGTTATGTGTCGTCAAAAAGTGGAGTTTGGGGGTCGGGCCGGTTTCTATTGGAATTAATTCCATATGTTCTGTTGTTCACTTAACGTGGTTTTCACTTAACATGGTACCCTCTGGGTTTTATTGACCGCGTTAAGTGGGGTACAACTGTATATATATATGTATATATACATATGCAAGTAAATCACTGTAGGTGCGGGTGATCTAGGTATATGCTGATAACCACAAGGAAAAGAAGAAAACACGAAGTTCCCAAACGCTTTCATGAAATTCACATCTTCAGGGGTGAGTACAGTCTGTACTCACCCCTGAAGATGTGAATTACACGAAAGCGCTTAGGAACTTCGTGTTTTCTTCTTTCCTTGTGCTTATCAGCATATATATATATATATATATATATATATATATATATATATATATATATATATATATATATATATATATATATATATATATATATTGATCCCTCAGTTAACGAATTACCTTCCATAAGAATCTTCAACTCGATTAACGAACAAAAATTCAGTTAACGAAATCGTGTCAACTTGTTTTCGCCTCCTCACCAGCTGGAGTATTAGTCCGCCAATACAGTAATCGGTTTTAGGGCTTAAATTCATTACCATTTGAGTAAATATCAAGAAGGTTGTACTATTCAATAATTTTCCAAGTTTTGCTTTAAAATTTTTAGTAATTTTAACAATTATTTAACATTACCGTGAATGTATTATATCAAGCACAGTATGAATAGAATATCACTAACATAACAGTATTTTAACCAAAAACTATTAAAAAAACGAGTAACATATCTCGAACATCGGAAGGTTAGGTAAGTTTTTTGTTTTCATGTAGTTTATCCTAATTTACATTGTAATACATTACGTTTCAGCAAAACTATTATTTATTTCTGAGAATATGGAAATGTAATATTTTTGCTGAAATGACACATATGGAAAGTGGGATAAAATTGTGACGAAAGCAATGACTTTCGTTTTTTTTCGTTCAAAAGATGTTACCGTAATCGCTTTTCGAATGGTTTTCAGTTAAAAAACTGTTGTATTACAATAATATTCTATCCTAATTCACTTGTGATGCAACAGTTTTTTAACTGAAAATGATTCGAAAAACATGTATACCATCTAGCTGATACGGCAGAGCCCTGGTCGCGGAGGCTTTGTTTTTGCATCGGCCCTTCTTAAGCAGCCTTTAATTTTAGCGTACGTTGAAATTGTGTTTACTGGTATACTCTTATTTTCCAGAAATATGACAAGTTTGTATATAATACAATGTTACGGTACTTTTAATTTACAAGTATTCATTTTTAAAAATACAGAAGACACAAAACAAATACCAGTACGGATATTTGCGTGACTCTCCCGCCAAAATAAGACCAAGCAGCTGGTACTCTCTCCCTCAGCCCTACCAAAAATAGCCCAATGACATCTTTCTTGTTTATGCTCTTCCAATTTCTCACTTTAACTGGTATTTTTTACTTCATATTGCCTACATCAGATAAACCACAGTAATTGAGGTTAGACACTGTTATAAGTTTGATTACCGGGTACTGGCAGGATGCCGTTAGAACCACCTAACCCTACCAACAGTGTTACAAGTTAGACAGCATTTTTTTTTTTTTTTTTTTTTACATTTTTGGTGTTTCCATTTGTTAATTTTTTTTCTGTGGGGTTTGCACAATAGTAAACTGTTTTACCTACAGTTTTAAAACGATTTGGGAAAAGAAATACTCGGTAACTTAAAATTTTAAACGGAAAATCTTTAAACTGGCAACTGTGTGCTGAAGACGATGACAAGGAAAATTATTTTGATGGATTTTCATGAAAATATTCAGAAATATGGTATCATAGTCTTTATTCAAGTGAATTAGGATAAAATATTATTGTAATACAACAGGTTTTAACTGAAAACCATTCAAGTCATTGTTTTCGTCATGATTTTATCCCACTTTCCACTGTAATACGAACGTCATTTCAGCAAAAATATACCTTTGATGTAATATTTTAATGAAAATACCCGGTATTTAGAAATACGATATCGTAGTTTTCTTTTGTTTCAAATTTAATTAACAAAGATTGATGTTTCAAATGTAATGAACAAAAATTTATGTATCTATAAATAAACTTTAAAAATTAATACTTTATGTTTTACATCGTCCTGTGCTACCATACCATGCATTTGGCTACTTTGGGCTTGCTATGATGACGCAAGAGATCTGCCCTGGCAACTGTACCGACACTCACAGCTGGTGGTGCGTCGTTTCCATTGTTTACTGGTAATGACCCTACCTAATACCTGACCATTGTGGACCTGGTCTCACCCTCCTCTGTATATATATACACCTTGATTTGTATTACTCTCTCTAATCTATACTCACCTCTGAAGATGTGAATTACACGAAAGCGCTTGGGAACTTCGTGTTTTCTTCTTTCCTTGTGGTTATCAGCATATACCTAGATCACGCGCACCTACAGTGATTTACTTGCATATATATATATATATATATATATATATATATATATATATATATATATATATATATATATATATATATATATATATATATACCTTGATTTGTATTACTCTCTCTAGTCTGTAATCACCCACAAAAAACTTTCGGTTTTCAGAATTTCTGATAAAAAGTTGTCAACCTGTACTGTGACAATGAGCAATCTCTCATAATGATGACAAAGAGGATGAAGACTCCCAAAACTGCTAAGTGCGCGAGGCTAGAGAAGTGCACTTTGCAAGAAAGACAATGGACTACAGAAACAATAGTCTATAACATTTTGATAAGAGAAGAGAGTGCAATCAGAAGTGGATCAACATAGTTTTGTTCATAAAAATGTTTGATCCAAGAAGATAAATACTATATGTATCAAAGGTTAAGTGTTTCTGCACTGAATGTAAATCTGAGATTAAGAGTGTATGGAGTACAGTATGCTGGTTTTAAATTCAATCTTATTCAAGTGAATCATCTAGAGGTCTTTTGTACAAGTGATATCTCCATTAGCCAGAACAATTGATGCAGAGCACTTCCAGGAATTAGAGATTTCCAGGTAACGAGGCGACTCTCTCAAAGCCGGAAAAAATCCCTCCTCCCCGGAATTTATTGAGTAATGTAAAAGAAGTTATCAGAAGCTCCAGAAATTGCCCATTACATCATTTCTCAAACCCGGGAAAATATCCCCCATCCCCGGAATTTCCAAAATATTCACCTGATTTTCATCTCTCAAACCCAGTAAAAACTCCCCCATCTCCGGAATTTTCCGGGTATCAGGAAAATTTTCTTGGAATTTTCCAGAAAAAGTGCCCCTTGGAAAATCGTTTCCAAAGTCAGAATTTTCCAGAAAATTCCAACTTTGGAACAATTTTCCGAGAAAATTTCAATTCCAGCTATCGGATAGTTCCCGGTCTGAGGGATTCCAGCTAACAGAAATATTAATTACAGAAGACCCTTGCCATTTGCGGGTCTGCGATTCACGATTTCGACGATTAGCATTAAGCAGGTGGTGGCTATTATGGCGAACTTGTGAGCCTTTTCCTGCAGCACAATGAGTCACTCTACGGGCCCACAGCGTCTCCTCTTCCTCTGATCACACTCACCCAGTGCCTGTGACCCAGCATCTCGTGTTGTACTCTCAAAACTTTAGTGTTTCTTTGTAAAAATGGCCCCTAAAAGACTGCCGAGTGTCAGTGTTAGTGGAGTGAAACATAAAAGGCAAAAGTCAGTGATGATCCTGACAAAGAAAGCTGAATTATTAAAACTTAAAGGGGGGCAGGAGTGCTGCTGCTCAAGCAAGTGTCCCTGCAAGTGCTAAAGTGGCGCAAGTTGTTCGTGACAAAAACCTAGTAAAAAGTGAGAAGGCACTGAACATATGGATCGACAGCAACATGATTCATGAAAGCAAAAAGTCTTTATGCTCATTTTTATAAATTAACAGGTGGTGAAGGGGCTAATGCAGCTACTGAACCAACTTTTAGTGGCAGTAAAGGTTGGTTTAAGAATTTTAAGAGTATATTTTCTCTCCATAATGTGAAGCTGACTGGGCAGGCCACTTCAGCTGACCACACAGCGGCAGATACATTTCCCGCCAGGTTAAAGAAAATAATAGAAGAGAAAGGCAATACACCAAAGCAAGTGCTTAATGCCGATGAATCCGGTCTATATTGGAAAAAGGTGCCTGGTAAAACATGCATAAACAAGCAGAAGCAGTGTGCCTCTGGGTTCAAGGACAGAGTGACACTCATCTTCTGTGGCAGCACAGCTAGCCACATGATCAAACCTGGCTTGCTTTACTGCTCTGCAAACCCTGGGGCTTAAAGGGCAAAAACAAGAAGCCAGTTTTGGGCAATCAAACAAAAATGCATGGGTAGCTGTGCAAGCATTCCTAGATTAGTTCCATAAAAGTTTCATCCCAGAAGTGGATAAGTACCTTGCTTCCAAGAAGATGGAATTGAAGGTGCTATTATTGATAGATAATGCACCAGGCCACCCATAATGTTTGCATTTTAGCCATCCAGGTGGAGGCGGTGTTCCTACCTCTCAACACCACTGCTCTCATTCAGCCTCTCGATCAGAGTGTAATACGCACTTTCAAGGCATATTACACCCGACACTCTTTTAGTGGTATCTGTCGTGCCATGGACACAGACCCTGACCTTGGTGTTAGCAAGTGTTGGAAGGAGTACAGCACTGCAGACTGCATTACCAACATCAGTGAAGCATTCAATGAACTCAAACCAGAGGATGTGAATGTTGCATGTCAGTTGGATGGTGAGGGGTTTGTGGACATGGCTGCTTAAGACATGGAAGAGCTGATTGATGGGCATGAGAGGAACAGAGGATTTGGACGAGTTGGTAAAAAGTGCTGCGGAAGATGAAGAAGAAATTTTGGAATTGCATTAAGAAG
This sequence comes from Homarus gammarus, assembly GCA_958450375.1. NCBI lineage: Eukaryota > Metazoa > Arthropoda > Malacostraca > Decapoda > Nephropidae > Homarus > Homarus gammarus. Next base: position 18,813 of record CAUDMG010000790.1, on the reverse strand, counting down.
GTTGGGGCTTGAACAATTTTGGTGAACTATTCGACAGGCGAAGATGTTAACTGATTTCATTGTTGACCACGAACTTTCCATGGAACGGAGACTTAGGATGGTCAGAGGAATCACCAAGTATTATTTCCGTCCCAGGAAATGTTTAAAGACCTCAAAGCAAACAAGAAACAACTACCAATCATCATGTTTTTCAAGAAAGAACCAGCTGCTACTGCCACTGGTCCACCCTCCTCCTCCCAGCTGCACTCCTCTCCACCAACCATCACTGCATCACCCTCTTCCAACAGAGATCCTGATGATCCCCCATGTAAATTACACCACTTCATCAATCTCTAAACTTCCACATACAAATGTAAGTAGTACTGGTGACATAAGTTTCTCAGGCACAGTGCACTAAGCTACTGTATTATGTAAGTTGCTATTCCCCATTTTGCTAATTCGCGCCATTCCTTGAAATGTAACCCTTGCGAATAACAAGGGTTAACTGTACTTTATTTTCAAACAAATTCACAGATGCATTATTTTGTTGTACAATCAAAGACGAACGCCGTGTCGCGGTTTTGTCCAAAGATTAAATATAACTCGTGAAACATACAAGAGCCCCCTACCACAAGGCAGAGCGCACCAAAAGTTTTAGCCCTTCAGCATATCTTTTCACCAAATTTCACGACACGACTTTTGTCTTTCATTGTACATTTTAATAAACTCAAACTCAACAATATTTAGATGGTAAGAAAATCACACTACAGTACAGTAAACTGCTACAACACACTCCAAAAGGGACATAATCTTTCAGTCCCCAATAAAGAAAAACTGGGAAGTAATAACATTCACTCAAGGATGTCAAAAATTTATAAGCATATTGACACAGGGGAAGCTTCAAAAGTTCTGAATAAAATTAACGCTTACACTTGCACACCAGTTCCAAAAATTTATACCAACACGAAAGAAATTAATTCCCTGTGATCAAATCCGTGGAACACTTGGTTCAATATATGTAAGTGTTGGCACACCAATATTATTTGATGCCATGTATCATTACTGTAATAGCATCAAGAAAATATAATTGAAAAATTTATCATAATTATGGGATAATGAACAAAATTCATCATCATCCTCCACAAAAAAATGGATATTGATGTGGAAGAAAAATGTTTTGTTTTGCTTTTAAATAGTGTCCCCAGAAACAAAATTCCAAGAAAATTTTTAATACACCCCAAAAATATAAATATCAAATTACAGAGATATTACAACTTACTATTTTCTTGCCCTGTGTCAAGGTGCTGCTGTCTAGTCATCAAAAACTATCTTCTTGTTTTGACTAGTACCATTCATGCCTAGGCCTGGGCTTTTATTAAAAGCTACCCCAAATCCAACCCGTCCTCTCGAAGAATCTCCATCATGACCCCCTCCGAAACCCCCTCTCCCACCCCTGAAACCTCCTCTATCTCCACCCCTGAAACCTCCTCTATCTCCACCCCTGAAACCTCCTCTATCTCCACCCCTGAAACCTCCTCTATCTCCACCCCTGAAACCCCCTCTATCTCCACCCCTGAAACCCCCTCTATCTCCACCCCTGAAACCCCCTCTATCTCCACCCCTGAAACCCCCTCTATCTCCACCCCTGAAACCTCCTCTATCTCCACCCCTGAAACCTCCTCTATCTCCACCCCTGAAACCTCCTCCAAATCCCCCACGACCGCGGGGAGAAAAGCCATTGTCACCGTCACCATTTTCAACTTTATTTCTAAATCCACCACGACCACTCGGGGAGAAACCTTTATCGTCACCACCACCACCATTCTCTTCACTGTTTCTGAACCCACCTCTAAAACCACCACCCCTACCTCTACCTCGAAACCCTCCAGCTCCATCATTGTCTCTTCCAAAGCTCCTACGTTCCGCCTTGAAGCCACCTCTACCCCCCCTGAACCCTCCTCGGTCACCTCCACCCCGGTTTCCAAATCCTCCCCGGCCTCTAAACGAGTCATCTTTCCCTTTAAAGCCCAGGCCAGCACGGAATGGTTTATTGTCGGTGGCATCATCTTCAACCTCGTCGTCCTATAAAAAAAAGAGAGGAAACAGATAGAATGGGCAGCCATAACAATTACCTTAGCTTCGAAAGAATTGTTAAACTTGGAGTCAACCGCTACGTCTTCTGGTCTTACTCTCCTGTATGGTTCCTTCTGTTTAAATACAAAAGAAAAAGGTGTAGTCAATAACAAAAGAATGACAGAAAAGTTTTAAAGCTCTGTTCACTATGTTCATTGATCTATGTCACATAAAACTTACTGTTTTGGTTCTGCCAGGTGTTGTGTACGAGCCATTCATGGACCCATTCCAGGAATTATTCAAAGAGCTGTTAAATGATTCCTGAAAAAGGCAACAATTTACAGTACATAATATATGAAAAAAAAATTATATATATATACAGTGAACCCTCACTTTACGCGGTTAATTCAACCCACGGCGGCCCGCGTAAAGTGAACAACATAACATATGGGATTAATTGAAATAGAGACCTGGCCAACCCCCAAACTCCACTTTTTCAGACACAATACCTACGTTGTAGTAAAAATAACTTCTTAATTTTATGATGGTATGCACACACAATTAATAATTAAGAGAAATATCAATAATATTAGGTTTTTAACACTTACATTAGTAGAAAAGATGGCTGGGCACACGGGGATGGGGGGTTGGTTCCGAGGCAGAGGGCAGATTATTGGCCCTCACCTGTATCACTTGTATCACTATCCACCACAGAGGCTTGCAGGGCCTCTTTGTCAAACCCCTCAAAGTCCATATCCTCACTATAATTATCACTATCACTGACTTGGGCCAGCTGTGGTGGGTGGCGGGTGAAGAACTCGGTAATGTTTTGATGACTGGTCGACCTTGTGCGCACCCTGCTCGCGCCGCTTACACAACATGGCGGATGGCGGGAGGTTTGGATCCAAAAATGGCGCGGCTCGCCAGCCACTCTCCGCGTAAAGGGGTACACGCACCGCGGAATGTGAGCATTCCGGTTTCAGCAGGGTACCACGTAAACGTGGAAACGCGGAATGTGTGACCGCGTAAAGCGAGGGTTGAAAATAAATAAATATATATATATATATATATATATATATAATATATATATATATATATATATATATATATATATATATATATATATATATATAATATAAAGATCTTAGTGAAACAAACAATGAGGTCTCCCATCCACCAGAAGCATCTATTACTACTCTACTACTTACAGTTATGAAAGCCATGCAGAAAAAAATCTAGTTTTATAAATACTGTACAATACAAGACCTCAAAACTCCAAGTCATGTTTAAAATACTGATCATTGACTATCTTTTTTTAACATTTATACCACGAAAGTTTGCTTACTATAAAACACTGCAGTACACTTCCTGGGCCAAAACAATGATCTGTTCTATTAATGTTATTCTGGATGAAGGTATCAGGTATAGCATATCTTAAATCTACATGCACTTGCAGGACACTAATCAGTATAGAGTTTATAGTGAATGTAAATAACTATAGAAGGAAGACCGAGATATAAATGACAGTAGAAATGAAAATGGAGCATTTCATATACAATACCTGGGAATGGATGTGTAAGCAAATAGAATGATGATTGATAAAGTGAACAAGATACCAGCAAAAGGAAAGCAAGTACATAATAGGTGAAGAGAAATGTATGTAGAGGGAAAACTATGTCAAAAGAGGAAAAGATAGGAATGTACTGTACCAGGAAATCAAACAGCTAATATTATTACATGAGCATGAAGCAACAACCCTCGGTGGAGCTAAATAATAGTGACAAATGTTGTCAGGGCAACTGTAAAAGGGGGGGGGGAGGAAATGTATGGCAGAGAGCAGCTTAGGGTATGTTTAGGTGGTAAAAGGATATTGTGAGAATGAGATGAACAATTAGTTAAAAGACCATATATTTTAAAGGATGAAAAGTCAGGGCTTGAGGGGAAGACCAAGGAGGTAGAAGGATACACTAGAAGTAGCAGCTTCCCAACTAGGCTCTAGTTTTACTGACCTGAGATGCAGATTTTGGATTAGATTTAGTCACAACTTGTTCTTCTTCTTGACTAGAACTTTCTTCAGAGCTTGAGTCTGCCTCATTGTCAGCTGATTTTTTTTTTGCTGCAGGCTTCTCTGCTGCTTTAGCTGGAGGCTTGGCAGGTTCTTCTTCCTCTGAACTTGATTCCTCAGAGCTAGATTCTGCAGGCTGTGATGTAGGTACTTTTGCTGGTGCAGTTGTTTTTTTGGTAACAGGTTTTGCAGGTTCTTCTTCCTCTGAACTTGAATCCTCCGAGCTGGATTCTTCCGTCTTTGCAGGTCCCTTTTTAACTGATACAGCTGGCTTTTGGGCAGGAGGGGCAGGTTTCTTGGCAACACCTTTTGCAGGCTCATCTTCTGAAGCAGAGTCTGAAGAATCTTCTGAACTGGATTCTTTAGGTTTTACAGGGGTCTTTACCATTGGCACTACTGGCTTTTTGGCAACAGGTTTTGCAGATTCATCCTCTTCAGAACTAGACTCTTCTGAGCTGGATTCTTCTGCTTGTGCAGCAACTGGCTTTTGGGGCACAGACGGCTTTTTAGCAACAGGTTTTGTAAGTTCCTCCTCTTCCTCTGAACTGGACTCCTCTGAACTGGACTCTGCTGCTTTTGCAACAGCTGGTTTTTGAGTCTGAGCTGGTTTTTTGACAGTTGGCATTTTAGGTTCTTCCTCTTCTGAACTAGATTCTTCTGAACTAGATTCTGCTTGCTTAATAGCTGCTAGTTTCTGATCTGTTGGTTTCTTCACTACTGGTTTTGGAGGTTCTTCTTCTGAACTTGACTCCTCCGAACTGGATTCTGCAGGCTTTACTGGTTCAGCATTCTTTTGGGCAGGAGTGGCAACAGGTTTTGGGGGTTCATCTTCCTCAGAACTTGATTCCTCTGAACTGGATTCTTTTGGCTTTGCTGTCTTCTTTTGGACAGGGGGAGGTGGTTTCTTAACAACAGGCTCTTCTTCTGAACTTGATTCTTCTGAACTAGATTCCTCAGGCTTTGGAGTTCCCTTTACTATTGATGTAGCTGGCTTTTGCACAGGAACAGGTTTCTTAGCAACAGGCTTTGCAGGCTCATCCTCTTCTGAACTAGATTCCTCAGAGCTGGACTCGGCCGGTTTGGCTACAGGCTTTGGCGTGGTTTGTTTTGTGATACTAACAGGGGTTTTGGCAGGCCCTGAAATAAAGGAACACAATACTTGTAGATAATATATTCCAACACATTCAAGCAGCCTATAGCACCTATACACGAAGCAAAAATGTAAAACATTTGTTATATCTAATTCAACTCTGAGTAAGTGGCCATAACATAAATCACTAAATGTTTCTTTTTCCCTCACATAGCAATATTACAAAGAAACACCTCTCAGCCCAACAGTCATTGTTCAACTATCTCATCAACCACACAAGCAGCAAACTTGACAACAATTTCCTCTTTTCAGTACAGTGGAGCCTCTGCTTTTAACTAAAAAAGGGAAAGGCGGTTCAAAATATTGATATTTTGAGACATTCCTAGTAAAGAAATAATTCACATTAATCCTCCATTAATGTTTAATGTACCATATGTTCTTATAATCCCCAATTTTTGAAAAAATTAATCAATAATATTTTGACTGGATGGGTTTCCCCTCTGTGAATATTGCACTGTGGTGATACTATATAATTATGATGCTCCTTCTCCTGTGTCATCATGTCAGCTGGATACAACGTCTATTCAGTATTCAGTTCACTAGATTCATCCTTAAAAGTGATTTATCTGTACACTGGAACATTAAAACTAAAAATTGTAGGTACCGTATATTTCAGCCAATAAATTGATCTTTGAAGCTCCAGTTTTTGTGTCCAAAACTAGGGGTCGTCTTACACATCAAATAGAAAATGTCAACCTCTAAGTATGTGCCACCACTAGCATCAGATTTTTACTTTACCTTACTGGTAGGTCTCAGTCACTTAATTTCCAGCACTCACAAGTAAGTTTTACCTTAACTATAGCATTTTTCCAGAAGGGTAACTGTTACTGTGCTCGGTCTAAGGTCAGTGTTTACACAAATCATAACGACGTTTTTCAAAGCATTAAAATATCTTTCGGTGTTATCTACAGTTTCTTACAAACAAGCATTACTAGGGTAGTTATTGCATTATTTGTCGTTAAATTGTTTAAAAATGCAGTTATGGTATATTCGTGTATTGCACCTGGATTCTGAAATGTTTACACGAATGTGGTGTAAAGTTGTCAACGACACAGGCCCCTGGGAACAGCTGACTGGCCTGAAGCAGCTTGGCCAGTGTTGCCATCGCCGCCGGTGACTCAGAGGCAGTTGGCAGACCCATATGATGGATGATCTTTATTGTCTGATAATGATGAACCAGCATTTGAAGGATTTAGAAACTTGGATGGTTTTCATTGGTATTAAAAATTAACTTAACTTTAAGAAACTTTTATTTTTTATTGTTTTAGTTATAAATAAAATCATATTTAATAATTTATCGGCACCACAGACTAGACTTTGAACGCTTCTTGCCGCAATCTGCTGGTACAGTGCAGTGTACAGTACATTAAAGCTCCCGTTAACCTCATTTCAGTCAACATCATTAAAGAAAATGCAGGGACTCAGCACCTGGTTATGATAACAGCTGGCTGTGTAAGGGACCAGCATCATTGTTATTGTTCGGTGGTTGGATATGCTCTTACAACATTCACTTGAAATCCAATTATAAATTTATTTGAGCCCTAGAACAAGGATTGCTAAATGTGCATTATGCACCATTACTGGTTGTTGTCACAGAAAGAAGAATAAGAGTGTTACATTAGAAGCTAAATTAGATGTAGTAAAGAGATTTGAAGGACAGTGAGCTGTGGATACAGCAAGAACTCTCGGTTAGCAGCCTACAATTGTAGATAAGATCAATTTGTGGAAATGCAGAAAATATCAAATCATGTGCTAAAAGTGTTACTCCATATCTGCTACAAAGTTAACTCATAACAGAAGTGACATTATGGAAAATATGGAAAGAATACTGAACACTTCGATCAAGGATCAACACCAACAAAACTTTCCGTGTGAAACATTTGTGGCAAGTTGTGAGAAAATTTTGACCAGAAATGTACCAAAGGAACATAACCCCTATTTATATCACAGTGTCTACGGTAAAATTGTTTTTACTTAAAGGTGTGGTTTTCAGGAACCGAAATTTCGGTTAACGAGTTAGCTCCCATAAGGATTTTCAGTTCCATTAACAAACAAAACTTTGATTAACGACAGCCTTACAAAAAACACACTTTGTTGTGTGCATCATCTGATCGGCTAGTCCACCAATACAGTAACTGGTTCTATGTTTACATTCGTTTCCAGTGGATTAAATATCAAGAAAGTTGGTCTCTTGAATATTTTTTGCATTTTTTTTAAATTAAATTATTGGTCATTCTGAAATTTAGTAAACATATTGATAATATACAGTGCAGAAATTATTATGAAACTGAAGAAGGCATTAGAACCAATGCACTCTGTAAAGAATATGGCATGTCATCATCGACTGCCTCTACAATCAGCTGTTTGATATGTAAACAAAGTTACCGGGAATACGACATACACACCTCAAAGTAAGTTAAAATACAGTATTCTATTGTTTTTATTTGTTATTGTACAGTATATACTGTACTGTACTGTACAGTACTGTATTTAGTTTATATTTAATGTTTTGTTAATTCTATTACTGGTATAAAGTGCTTTGTATGTATACTTTTTCTGTGAGTTGTTGGAACCAATTACCCAATATTTCATTGAAATTATTTCAGTTAAAATTTTCGGTTAACATCCGACTCTGTGGAACCAATTGTGTTCGTTAATCGAGAGACCACTGTACAGTATTACCCCGCCTAACGCGGTTTCACTTAGCGCGTTTTACCGTATACGCGGTGCCTCGCCAGAGCTGAACTTTCACTTAACACCGGTTTTTTCCACATATACGCGGTGAGTGTCCGGCTCGAGACGCTATTTTTAGATTTGCCCCGCCCGCCACCCTGCCTGTTTTAGCTCATAAAATTCATACAAATTACCCCGCCAGAATATAATTTACATTGCTGGAATTCTTACAATATGATGATCATTTTGAATATAAACATCATATATTTTGCATTAGACATACAAATTTTAGATAAAATGTTTACTCTGAGTAAGTATGTTCTCTTTTGTGCAAAATATATGACATTTATATTCAAAATATTCCTGGTCTTACAAGGAATCCAGCAATGTCAATTGTATTATCCTAACTTTAGTTTGAGGTATTATTTATTAAAATTCAGTGGTTTTCCCCGAAAAATTTCTCAGAGAGGGAAGAGCCAGCAGTGTAGTGTGAGAAGAGGGGGAGGGAGTTGAGTCCATTATTTGAATGGACATGAACTTGGCGACTGTATTTCTCTATTTCTCTTAAGTATTAATTGTGTGCATGTACCATCATAAAATTAAGATGTTATTTTTACTACAACATAGTTATGTGTCGTCAAAAAGTGGAGTTTGGGGATGGGCCAGTTTCTATTGGAATTAATCCCATATGTTCTGTTGTTCACTTAACGCGGTTTTCACTTAACACGGTACCCTCTGGGTTTTATTGACCGCGTTAAGTGGGGTACAACTGTACTGTCAATATGATGTAAGGTACAACATACATTGCTGATCATGTACCATAATTAAGTTTGTAAGAAAATAGTAGTTAACACTTGAAGGAATTTTAACATTTTAAAAATGCTACAATTACTGTAGGTATAACTTGTTTGCGAGTGCTGTTTAAAAAGTATATGTTGGCAAGTTTAGCTGACACCGAGGATGTACTTTAAAACTGCCGTTTACAGGGTCGACATAACTGCAGGGTATAGGCCTAGATAAAAATTTTCACTTAAAATAACTAAGGTCGTTTTACACACCAGGTCGACTTATAGGCTGCTATATACGGTAGTTAAATTTTAGAACACTTGGAGGCATTTCATTATACTGAATATACTGTATTTATAAGTTGCCAGTTATTGAAGTTATATTGGTAATATCTATTCATAAATTCTAACATATTAACAATGTAAAATCAAACACAAATATAGTAAAATAATTACTCACACGGTACAATAATGCATAAGGCTATTCAGCCAGATAGCGGTCAAATAACTCCTGCACTTAATATAAACCAGGAGGTAATGAAGGTTAGTTAGGTTTGGTTGTTGCTATCAACCATGTACTTATTACTGATTAAGTTATCCTAACTAACCAAACATACCAAATCTTTCCTAACTGGGCACCCAGGTTAGGAAAGACAGATTATATACTGTATATCAGTTCTAGGAAAGACAGATTATATACTGTTTATCACTTCTAGTCATTTGTGAGGGAAATGTCATACAAGAAGTGTCTTAGAATTGTCTAAATTATTGTTTGAAAATAATAAAAAGGGCTGGGGCAAAAGCAATACAATAATAGCTTTGAATTTTTCAAGTAGTCTTCTGATTTTCAACTCCCAATATCTTGGTTATAGTAGGCAAAAGGCGAGACAAGTGTCATAGAAGAAAATCTTCTTGATTTTGTCTGACATTATTATTATACAGTAAAGCCTCTGATAACGATGGTTCGACCAACGACTATTCATATTTAAGACCCTGGTTAATTTAGGACCCAATTCAATTTACATCATTATTTTATTCGTATTTAGGACGAAAATATAATTAAAATAAAATAACATTTTCATATAAATAATAACCAAGTCCCGATATATATCAAAAAAAATTCTGTGAAAAAAAGAAGAGTGCCTTGTGCAAAGAAGCTGCCGGGCTAATGCGCATCACCAGTAAACAACAGTCGGAGCTTGGCGGTCCCTTTGTTTTCATGCATCTAAACAGGAACAGGAGAAAAACTTTCTCAGGTCTCTTACGGCACTTTTGAGTGCCAATTCAACCTGAGCAAGAGAGCAAGTGATGGTAGTGCTGGTTCAAAAGCTAAAAGAAAATACATAAGCTTAGCCGAGAAGATAGATGGGTTAAAACAATATGCAAAAGGTCAGAGGCATGTGGATATTATATGAAGCAAGCAATGAATATATTATTATTTTCTGAAGTGGATCCATTAACAGAACGAAGCGTTAAAATTAACAGGGACGTGAAAACCACATATGACCTCTACATAAAGATGTATGAGAAAAAAAAAGTGACTGTGAAAGGTTCTTTCGAAAGCTTTATTATTCAAAGGCCTCAACCATCAACTTCAGCTTTAGTAGCAGTTTCAGCAACAGGTAAATCATCTTTATGGAAAGCTTCAGCTTGAGTAGAACCTGATCGACGAAATCATGAGTAAAATAGCACAATATTCATTAGCTGTCCTTGTTTTAGACTTTACCACCATTTGTGAGTAGAATTTCTGTTTTACATTAGTAAGTATTATTTAAAACATATATGAACAGTAATAAGTGTTGCTTACATATTCTTATGTACAGCTACTCCCTGACTTACGACGGGGTTAGGGACCGACATCCAGGTCGTAAGTCGAAATGGTCGTAAGTCGGAAATGCTTAAATAATACATAGAAAATCTAAAATGGGTGTCTCTTTTTCTTCTCAGCACCACAAAACACTCACTTTTAAGCTTGCCAGCCATTTTAAAGTGAATTACAGATGAAAATTTTGTCTGTGTACTGACTTTGCGACTCGAAAATACGTAATTTGACCAAATTTGGGTACGACTGAGGCAGGTCGTAAGTGCGGGTGGACGTAAGTCGAGTAGGTCGTAAGTCGGGGAGGAGCTGTACTAAAGAAATGATGATATTTTCACATATACGCACTTACATACAATGGCGTTCCCAACCTATTTCGTTTTATCTTTACCATTAATGGTTACCGTATATCTCGGCCTATAAGGCGTCGGGGTGCATAAGACGGCCCCCCCAAATTTCCATTTAAAAAGTAGCTTTTGAGCTCTATTCACTGTATAAAACCAGTATCCCAAATGTGACACTTACCCACTGACTCAGTAGTCCTTTACCAACCATCCTTGGTTTTTTAAAATAAGGCCAATTCACTTCAAGTAATGTCATCAAATGTTACCCGATGTTGTAGTGTAAACACTAGTGACGTCACTGAAGCATCTGCTATTTACCGGTAACTGGAACTAATGTCTGTGTCTAGTAAAATTTTTCCATTTACTTGAATAAAGACGAAAGCTAAGGTGCTCCGTTGTTTCCATTTTCCCGTGTGATTTTATCG
>CAUDMG010000789.1:0-77011 GCA_958450375.1 Homarus gammarus | reverse complement strand
TGCTATCATCCCCCCCCCCCCCCCGGCGCACCAACCGCCAATGTACTGATTACTCATATTATAGACACTGCTGACTCCGTGAGATCCAGATTTCCATGTGCTAAACTAGTGATATGCGGTGACTTCAATGAGTTAGACATCAGTGACATCACCCAACACCTCCACCTTACACAAATTGTAGACTTTCCCACATATGGCAATGCCACCCTTGACCTCATTACGACTGATCTCGGTAACCACTATCTTTCCCCCCAGGCGCTGCCTCCCATGGGACGCAGCCCCCACCTATCCCTACTGTGGTCACTTCTCACCACAGCCAGTTGCCACCAGGACTTACCGACCCACCCCCGACTCTGCTATGCGGCGTTTTGGAAAATGGATAACCCAGTATCCCTGGACTGAAGTGGTAGACGATGTGCAAATCAAGTGGGATAATTACCTGGACACTATCACCAAAGCCTACCACCACTTCTTTCCAGCCAAAACACTAAGGATCCACCCTGATGATGTCCCGTGGATTACGCCCCGCATAAAAAGACTTATTGAGCAGCGAAACAAGGCATACTACACCAACAACCGCCTGTACAAAAGTCTACGTAACCAGGTCATCAGGGAAATCAAGTCTGCCAAGAAGACTTATTATCCCAGGAAAGTGCATCTCACATTTACCTAGTGAGGAGGCAGCTGAGATAATTAATAACTATTTTGCTACCATATGTCATACCTTACCCAGTCTTGACCTCACTCTCCTCCCAGCTTACTTACCTTCCCCCGCCCCCCTTTCCAGTGTTCAACCATATGAACTCGCCAACAAACTCCTGAAATTTAAATCCAAACGCTCCACGACCCCAATTGACCTCCCAATCAAAATATACAAGGAGTTTGCAGTCGAACTTGCCACTTCCCTCTGCTCTATTATTAATGCATCCCTCAGACAAAGCAAATGCCCTAATGAATGGAAAACCGCATTTGTTTTTGAGTGGGCATTTGCCAGTATCTATCAGTCAATTGATCCACAGCAATTTGGCAATATGAGGACCTCCTCTACATCATACAGCTTGGTGAGCTTTCTGGATTTTCTGCACAAAAACTTGCAGAAACGTAAGACATCACTGGCCGTTGCCCTTGTGGACTTCAGGAAGGCCTTTGACCTTGTTGATCACTGCACTGTTATCAACAAGGCTATTGCACTAGGGCTGCCCACCAACCTGTTCTCATGGCTCACTGATTTCTTGAGTGGACGTCGCCAGGCAGTGAGGTATCAGGACTTGGTCTCCACATTCCAACACCTCACCTGCGGTGTTCCCCAGGGGACTAAGATGGGACCACTGTGCTTCCTCATCCTGATCAATGACGCTCTATCGGACACTCCTCACAGGTGGAAGTACGTGGATGACTGCACTGTGGGGGGTTTCAGTGGACAACACCTCACCAGACTACTCATCGCTACAAGGCACCCTGGACAGGCTACAGGCATGGACTACGGAGAACAAGGTCACCATCAACCACACCAAAACTGTAGTCATGCACATCAATACCGCCACCACTCCAGTGCAAGCCCCAGCAGTCACAGTGGGTGCCCATTAGGGTGTGTCAATTTAGGGGGTGAACTGGCTAAACTGAAAATCGAGTAATTTGGTAGCAATTTATTGTAGTCTTTAAGCATGCAAAACAATATTCTGGCATAAATTTTTTTTTATAATAAGTCCTACCTACATCAAATGGATTTTTAAATGTACATATTTGTGAATTTATAACATAACCAGCGTTTGCACACATGTTACTGTTTCAAGTTTCAAATTATTATATTTTATTATCCGTAGTATATTTGAAAGTAACCAATGCCTTCATACTCTCTTTGCTTTGGTTTCTTGTCATCAGTAGTCTGCTTGCTATTTGTGCTTTGATGTAACCTTCTCGCCTCTCGTGGCTGTAAACATGGCCCGCTGCTTCTGTGACCATTTTCACACATCTCTCCACACTTTGAGTGTGGGAAGGCCACTTCGGCACCTGCATTGGAGTCTCTTTAAGGTTTCTCAATTCTTGGCTAGTTAGACTTGTTGTCAATGGTGGCTCTAAGACTTCCAAACTCAAGTCAACCAATTCTGACAATTTGGTGGCATTGACGTTTATTGGGGGAACTTTTCTTGAATGAAACGAACAGTCTCCCAACTGGTCGTCATCTATTAGCGTTCCTCTAATCTTTAGAATGACTTCTACAGCCTCGGTTCGGAGATTGGTACATTGACTGCAAAGCATTGCTTGCAAAACTGCTTCTGATCGAGCATACCAAGCGGACCTTCTTGCCACAGGTAACACGATGTCCCTCACTACCTTCCTCTGTGTTCTTACTAGCTGCAATTGAAACAAAAGGTGATTGGGCCCATCCACCCACATAGGATTAAGTTTCACACTAAACCACTGGGGAAGATAAACTCCAATAATAAATTCAACAATTAACCTCAAATTCTTCAGCACTTTGCCCTTCAATTCGTGTTTGGAAATCCAAATCCTGCAGAAACGAAGAGCTGTAGTTAACCAACGGCTGTGACTGACAGGTCCAATCTCCAAGAGAGCCAATGACTGAGGCACTTCTCCTGATCTTATTGCTTGGGCAATACGATAAGCATAGGATTGATCTGTGCTGAGATCTTTGATGACTCCTTCAGACAACGCCGGAAGGGGAGGGCCAACTTCGACCTTTGGAAAGGTTGTATTTATTTCTAGTTGTGTTGCTTCATCCAGCATGATGCCAAGGGGACCTGACCACTTGTTGTTGCTCTTTGTAGGACCATCAAGTTCCTGGATGAGATGACGAAGAGGTAGCTCGCCTGTATGTAAATCACATACAATCCAAACAAGTCTTCTTCCTAGTTTTTTCTCTAAATGCGTCATTACACCCCCCTGCCATCCGGTGTTCACTGCAGTTGAATCTCCACCAACAGCCTGCAGTGAACTGCCAAGTCCTCTCTCCTGAACCCAACATAAAATATGATCAGCAATGACCTCTGCATGTTTCTTCCCTTCTACTTCAGTTTCGGGAGCAAAGTGAAACAAAAACCGACCACCAGGCTCAGAACAGACAGAGTAGTGTTCTTCTTTGATGAGACCTGGAAACTTTCTGTTCACTCCCTCTACTTCTAGCAAAACTTTTGTGTCATCTATTCTTCCATCAAACAAAAGACAGGAGAGCCCTCCCTCGCTTAAATCTTTTTCATGCTGATCAGATATTTCCTTCATTATTTTTTCTTGTGCTCTTCTAATTTTATTATGATCTATCACCAAAGATACATCCTCTCGGCTGATGAGGCCTGCATCTATCCAAGCGGCAGTTGCAATTTCTGCAGCCTCACGAAGTCCAGCATGGTGGCGAATACTAGCTAAAGCAATGTTTGAAATATTTCTTGTGTTGTATTTCATTTTCTTTGGTAAAGGTTCAGATGGCTCTTTGGAACTATCATCTGATGTTGCTTCCTGTTCATCAGAAGAACTATCAAAGAAGTGATAAACATCTTGACACAGCTCTTCCTCTCTTTGGATGGCTTCTTCACTCTTCATTTTCTTCTTTTGTTCCCTCTCTCGGATTTGTTCTCTCTTCTTGGCATTAGCAATCTGCTTCTTTGTTTCTGAATAATCTATTGAACCCATTTGCATACTTCCTTGGCCTTCTGCCTTTGTCCTCTGTGCCTTTATAAATTCAAGCTCTAAAACAGGGATCTTCTTTTCACGAGGACAACCACAATCAATGTGGGAATTATTTTCTCTCTTACCTGAGTGAGAACAGTTGGATTCAGAACATAATTGTATGGAGCACTTGCAGGTCAAAATGTCAAACAGAGTATCAAGTGTGTGCAGAAATTCATTTTTCCTGGCCAAGTTTCCTTTACCAAGTGATGTTTCAACTGCTTTGTGCCATAATTTCGTTAGTTTTAGCTCAATAGTTCGACACTGATTAATCACAGGTGGTTTGAATAGTGCATTAGCTTTTGTCCATTGATGCAGAAGAGGGACTATCATGTCATTTATGAGTTCTTTATCTGTATAGTTCCTTCTGTCCTTTGCATTTTTTTCTCGAAGGAGTAACCCTAATCTTAGCATGTCTCTCACTGTTGGAAGTTCTGATACAGGAAGCTCCTTCCCTTTACCAACTAGCAGGCTCAAGTGGGTTGACAACTGACTTCTTGTCTTCAATTTTGACATCTTCACACTATCTGACAAATAGAAAAATATTTCAATGTTTCATAATTCAATTGTTGTTTCAAAAAATATCAATTTGTTTATCAAAAATGCTGTAACAGAAATAACATAATAATTTCTTAGAACATAATGTTTTATACAATGATATAAGTAACTGCGACAATCAATATGCCCTACTTACAATAATTAAAATGTAGAATTCGTCTGGTAGAGTAGGTGCAAGTGCAATGAGAGCAAACCACCGTCTATGATATCTAGAAGGAGAGTGAGCCGGGCGCCTTATCCTCACGCTTGGTACAAGTCAAAACAAGAATTAAACTGTCCCACACGGAGAGCCTGTTCATGTTCATGTTCTGACATGCATATTGTACACAAGCTATAGAACCATAAAATACTCCATAATCCATATGCTTACATGAGATTAGTTAATATCAAGTGAATAATTCTAATCAAGTCTCATTAATTTGTTGAAATACTGATATTTGAAACTTTAAGGTATAATTGATGTAGGTGAGGGTTATTTCAATTCATTTTTGTTTGCTAATCTCAAGTTTAGACATAAAGAGGCACAATATTTTGACTACCAAATTTGATTTTTAACATGTTGACAAAATTGACACACCCTAGTGCCCATCCTCTCCAGCTGGTGCAGTCTGCCAAACTCCTGGGTGTAACTATAGACAACAAACTTGACTGGAAGGCCCATGTAAATAACACAGTCAAGGCAGCCTCGTACTGTGTCTACATGCAACGACGACTTAGGTCACTTGGGACACCCACGCCAGAGCTGAGGACCATCTACAATGCCTTTATTCTCCCCAAACTAACGTATGCGTCACCAGCCTGGTCGTCTTCTCTCAACTCCACCCAACAACGTCAGCTAGAAAAGGTACAGAAAAGGGTCTGCAGAATCATGCTCGGCGCAGAAAACTCCGGCTACACCAATGCTCTCTCCACCCTGGAAATGCCATCCCTCAGTGACCTCCACCACCAAGCACTGGAAAGGCTTGGCAGTGGACTACTGCACCACCCTCGTCATCTCCGCCTCCTGCCACCTGCAGGCTCCCACCCAACTCGCGCAGTCCGCCACTACAACAAAATTCAGCCCATAAGAGCCCCCACCGATAGATATAAGAATAGCACCATCCCATCTATTGTTAAAATATTAAACAACTCCTGATTTATGTACTGTACAGCCCTGTAAATGTACTCAATGCATATTATATCATCATGTCTATATCAAATGTAAGTCTGTATATTTTCAGCCACCGGCTGCAACTGTATTAATAAACCATTTATTATTATTATTATATAATCAACGACCTCACCAGCCAGGACTCGAACCCTCGCCCTTATGCGTGTGACCAGGAACGCTACCAACCATGCCACAAGGACACTAAAAGTGCTCGTAGACTTTGTTATATTTCACACAAAGCCTGTTCATCGAGCTGATGGCGCCGTGAACTTCCCAATGGGGAGTGCCCGTGCCACATAAGTGCCCTCCTGGCTTTGGCCATCTTTCAAGTTTTTGCTTTTCCCTGTTTACCTGTTTTGGACCTCCCTTCCCCTCCCCCCTTTTTCTTCTTGTGTGGTGCTTCACGCCAAGGAATTCCCTTTGTTGGTTGTTTTTCCCCAGGAGGGTGACCATCCTCGTGTAAGTGCTGTTGTCTCGTTTGCAGTTCCTTGTAGTCATGTTCTGTGGTTTCCGAGCTGGTGCTCATTCCTCCTCTTCAAGTTGCTCGGATAGGCTTCGGTTTTCCCACTCTACTCCCGCCTCCCTACTTCTGTGTGTTCTTGGATGGGTGACGGCCGTTTTTTCTCTCGGTTTAGGGTAGGGCAGGTGTGCGGGAGGAGAAGGGGTTTCTTTCCCCCTCTTCTATCCTCCCTCCTCCTCCCCGTCTTCCATATTTGTCTGTTTTTCACTTGGGTTGGCCCGCCTCTCTTCTTCGCATATTTGTTCGTCTTCAACCTCTCCCTAGCCCCGAGGTGTTCGGACAGACAGGTTCTGACAGGTTGACCCATGCGTGGACATCGACAGGTTCGACCAGAGTCACTGTACTGTGTGCTCTGAGAGGGTCGTGGTACTCCTTTGCGACGCTGAAGGAGATGTGGCTTCCTTTCACATCTTGTGGCAGTCAGCTTCGGCATTGCTAGGCGACCATCTACAGTTCCACCAGACACCAGGGCTTCCCCACTCTCTACCGAGGACCCCAGACTGAAGTTCCCCCTCCGGTAAAACAGTCGGCCTCAGAGGGGCCCACTTCTCCCCACCCTGGGGGAGTCAATTGCTCACTCCTCCGGGAGTCCTGCGAAGTCCTTCTACAACAGGTCACCTAAAGACGCCGGCCACAAGGGGAAGTGGACCCTCAAAGAGGAAGTGGTGGTCCTCGAATCCAGTGACTCCGCCAGGACCCCAGCTGGGTTGTCCCTGCAGCGCAAAGTGTCCTTGGAGAAGCGGTTCTCACCCCTTCCGGACCTCCACTTTCACCAGTCCTCGCCAGGTGGCTCGGCTGGACGGATCCCTTTCCCCTACCGACCTCCTACGGCTCCTTCCCCCCGCGCCAGGCGACCTTGAACGGCCCCCCGGGGGAGGAAGGCCCTTCGACATCCTCCATCGCTCCGTCTAGGCCAGTCCCCAGCCGCCCAGACATCCCAGCCGGAGATGTTGGCCACCCCGGGCAGTGCACCCACACACCCCCCAGCCCTGCCACTGAAGATGTTGGAGGTTCTGTCTTCCTGGTTTGGGGTGCAGCAGCTGCAGTAGCAGCAGGCCCAGACCCCTCCATCCTACATCCTGTAGCAAGGAGATCACGCCCTCGCTTCCCCTCCCCAGACCCACCCAATAGTGTTCTCGGAGTCCGGTTCCGAGCCAAGGAGGGCCGGCTCCTCACAGGGGCTGCCTGACTTCCCCGACTCGGACCAAGAGTCGGTCTCAGCAACCTCTCCAGCCCCTACAAGGCCCAGGCCTTCGTGAGGAGAAGGTAACTCCCAAACACCGAAGGGCGCTCCCCTGCCTTTGATGACACCTGATGACTTTATCACCCAGGGGATGTACAAGTGGGCTCGGGTCCCAAGGGACTGGTGTGTGCACTGGCACCAGGGGAAACTGGCCAATTTTTTCGTGAGTAAAGCAGGGGTAGTTCCGGAAGCTCTTCCTGTCGAGAAGGGAGATGTTCCCAGCCCTGTTAGGAACGTCACCGGTCGTGACCCTGGACGCATTCGACTCTCTGGCCAACTGCTCTGTGCTGTCCACTGCAGGTACTTACCGAGTGGCAATGCTACAGAACGGTAGGAAGTGTGCCATGGCAGCCGGCCAGGCCCTCTTTCCATGGGAGAAGGTGGGCCTGGACTCCAGTTGACCTGGACGGTGGCGGCTGGAAGGAACAGCTCCCCAATCACCTCCCCGCCTCCGGCTTCTTTAGTCTTATCCCCCAGGATGACCGGGTGCTAGACTAGGTGCTAGACTAGTTGGAGTTCCTCTGGGCTCCGAATTTAACCCACTCCTCTCTCCCATGGCAGGCCTTTCAGGTAGCCAAGACCACCCTGACCATGGAGAGGCAGAAGGCGGCCATCGCCTTGTCCACTAAGGCAGGACTGGCCCAACTCAACGCCGGTTTGAAGGCAATGGCCGACAACCCTAACTCCCTCCTATCTGACTCGGCATCCGGCATCTACCCTCGTTTCCGGATTCGCCTCCGCCTCGGCCATCAATCTACGCCTTCAGCTGGATAAGGCAGTAGGGGCCCGGCTGGACCTCCGAAAGGGAGGTTTCAGACACTGGGATGCGGAAGTACGGCAAAGCCTATAACGGTTGGCACCCTTTACCCCGTCCCTGATCCCAGAGGAGGCCCTGCAGGAATGCTTGTCTGTGCAGCCATCCTTCATCATGGTCGATGCTGCAAAAAAGGATAGTGGGGAGGACAAAATGATACGTATTTCTGTCCCGGCTATTCATTGTCCCCAAGAAGGACTCGAACAGGGAGAGATTGGTGGTGGATCTCAGTCGCCTGAACCGTTTTATCAAGCCGCACCATTTTTGAATGGTGTCGGTAGCTCAGGGCAGCCTACATCTCAAACAAGGGGCCTGGCTATCTCCCATCGACATGGAAGACGCCTACTGGCACGTCCTAATCCACAGGAAGTTCAGGAAGTTTCAGGCCTTCCAGGTGGAGGGGGACATGCTTCAATTAACCCGGCTGCTCTTCGGTCTATCCTTAGCTCCGAGAGTCTTCACCAGAATCGTGAGGGTCTTGGCCAGGGAGCTCGCCCACCACAAAGTAGACGTCCTCATGTACCTGGACGATTTGCTGATCTCGGCCTCGTCCAAGGAAGAAGGCGAATCGAGCACCAGAGTAACACTGTCCACGGCGGAGGATAGGGCTTCAGAATCAACCACCCGAAGTCCTCCCTGTCACCATCACAACAACTGGTATGGCTAAGGATGAAGTGGAGCTCCTCCACAGCTTCCCTCCTCCTCTCCCCAGACAATCCACGATGAATACTCCGGCGCCTCTTTGTCGCCTCAGTGTCGGCCAGCTTCACTCGCCGCCAGTGGGAGACCCTCCTCGGCTCCCTAAACTACACGCCAGAAGTGGTACCCCTGGATAGTTTGCTTCTCAACTGCCTGACCACTGAGGTCAATGCAGCCATCCCTGTCGGACCCAGGGATCTCGCACGTCCCATGCCCACTCACTTATCCATCCTTCTACTCCCCTGGTTGTCTTGCAATGCCTTGTGCCAGTAGACTCTCTGGGCCCCACCAGCGTCCACCCTTTTCGAAGCGTCGGATGCCTCCGACATAGGATGGGGGTACCAATCTTCCAAGGGTCACCAGCAGTTCGGGAGCTGGACAGACGAGTGGAAGACGGCTCATATAAACGTACGAGAGCTGTACGTGGTGCAGAGATTCTTGGAGGACAACCAAACTACCCAGGATGAAGCCAACTGCTTTGAAATGGACAGCACAGCAGCCGTTTTCTGCCTCAACAGGCAGGGCACTTCACACTCAGCCCAATTGCTGTCAGTCTCGGAGCAAATCTTCAAGGAGGCACATCACTGGAGCGCCCACCTGTCCACTCGCCATGTCCCAGGAATCGAGAACGGTTGGGCCAACGCTCTCTCCCGATTCAAGGGGACGTCAGTAAAGTGGACACTAAGCCAGAGTGTGTTTTAGTCACTGATAGAGCGGTGGGGTTGGCCGAAAGCGGACCTCTTTGCCTCTCAGACATCTGCTCAGCTCCTGGCTTAATTGAGTCGATTGACGCCGACACCACACGGGGGCCCAGACGCCTTCACGGAGGACTGGAACAGGTGTACCTCGGTCTATCTGTTCCCACCCCATTGTTCCAAGGCCCTGCTACGGATCTGCCACAAGCTTCGCAGCTTCAAGGGGAAGGTCCTCCTCCTGGCCCCCTACTGCCCAGCTCAAACATGGTTCTCAGAGCTACTCGGCTGGTGTCTGCATCCACCCTGTTCCTTCTGTCCTTCGAGAAAATCTCTCCTCACTCTTATGGGCTCGGATCCATTCGCCATCCGACCGTCAAAGAACTACCTACTACAGAAGGCCCTCTTCCTTGTAACAGCTTCACTGGTCTTTCTGAGGAAATTGGCCTCCAGTTTCTTAGCAAAATACCTGTCTCACCAGGTGTCAGACGCAGCCTGCGTGGCACTGGGTCTCACTCTTCGACCCACAGACAGCACGCTAGAAAAAAACAAACTAATGTAGCTTAATCTAAGAATAAATAAAACTCAAATGGTCCTTCATGTGCTCACTGCTCCCCTTATATTATAAACCCTGCTTCATGTGGAATTTAGCAAGTGCACTAGCTTAGCTCAGCTCACTAAAATGGGGGCTTTAAAGCTTGCTGAAAAGCCTATTTTTGGTGAGTGAACGAAGCTAGTGCATGCACTTATCCCACCCTTCCTACAGATCCATGCCCCTGCTAATCTTGATATAGGTTTGGAAAGGAATGATTAGACCTGTATCAAGCTCAGATAAGCAGTAACACGGCGCGTCCGCAGGTTCCTATTCTCCATTTTCCAGTTTCTTCAACTGCTAGTCACTGCCTGTACTGATACATTGTATAGATGTGTTAAAATTGACCTTGTCACCTCTTAAGGGTGATATCTTATGAGGTCTAATAGCAAGTGCATTAGCTTTGCTCACTCACCAAGAATAGGCTTTTCAGCAAGCTTCAAAGCCCCTTTCTATGGCCTCTGGCCATATATATATATATATATATATATATATATATATATATATATATATATATATATATATATATAAATATATATATATATATATATATATATATATATATATATATATATATATATATATATATATATGTAATATTCAGAAATTTCAGAGTATTTTCGAATGCCCAGCCATTGGCAACACTGAGCGTTCAAGGTCGTCGGAGGGAAGAGAGCCCTCCCTGCTCATAGCGAGAGGTTATGGAACTAGGCCTATATGATATTAAATGTAATTTACCGAATTAATAATGATGTGATTCATGAAGTTAAGGGACTATTATTGAATTTGAAATTATTATAGACCGTTTATCAGTCTGAATAATGTTACGGGTGTCCCAAGGAGTTATTAGTTAGGCGGAAAATATGTCACGTAAGCCTAAGCTAATGCCTTGGGAGGAGGCAACGCTGGCTCTCCCTCAGTCACGGAGAAGCATTCAGACATACAAGACGTCCCTGCGCGTCCGTCACAGAAATAGTCACGTGGCCTAGTCACCTGTGCTGCGCTATTGCAGTATAACAAGTAAATCTCATTCAATCTCAGACAGGGTTTAGATAGGGCAGTGGTAAAGTTAACTAGAGCTAACAGTGAGTTCATTTCAGGGTTTCCGTCAGAACCCACATGACTGGAGTTTGACCCGAGTTGACCGGAGTGACCGGAGTTGACTGCGAGAGATTGACTGCCGTTTGAGACTGCCGTTGATGATTGAGGGTGGCGATTGTCGCCATTGGACCGATCAGTGTAGGCCTGTCACTGTTTAGCGGGGTATCAAAGGATCTCTTGAGGGAATATAGCCGTCTGGGTGCCCAGCTGACGACGGGACGATCGTTGGGGTCATCAGTCTCCTTTACCTCGGCTCACAACACCACATGTCTCGAGCAGCTTAGTGAAACCCTTTTGCTAACGGGAAGCTAAAGCTTCTCTCAACTGTACAAGGTCTGATTGGCTCACTCCCTTCCGCTTTATGGACGCACTGGGAGTACACTGAGGCTATCTGAGTGATACAGGGTCGCACACTGAGACCATGGGTCTAGGAGATACCTAGAGGAACATTCTATCTCCCTTATTATGGGTGTATGTTGAGTTGGGTGGAGCATGGTTCATGAGTATTGGTGGACCCAGTAACATATCAATAATAGTGAATATATTTGGGTGTAGTTAATACCATTTCTCAGTTACTGATATTATCTTGACGTGTGTAGTTTAATATTTCTTAAAAATTTTGATAGTATTGTTTTTTGAATGTTTGTGTCACTAAGTGGAACCAGAGTGATGCTGTGATTTGATTCTTTTAATGCATCTAATTTTTCTTCATAATTCCGATCTCAGGTATAACCTTTGTTCCCCAGAGTAGTGTTTAAGTTAGGTTCGGAATTGTGCATCTGTTGGGGTAATATAATTATATTGAGTGCCCTTAAGGCCTATTCATTGGAGAGTATTTAATTTCTTATATTTGATACCATTTTCTCAGTGCTGGATATTATTTTGTTGAAAGCCCTTAAGGCCTGTTTCATGTGTGCAAGCAACATTTCTTAATACTTCAAATTTATTGTTGCCTGAGTTTCTAATAATTTCTATATCATGTATAACTTTTATTCCCCAGAGTAGTGTTTTAAGTTCAAGTTAAGAGGAGCGCATATTGGTGTACCATTATTTGATTGTGTTTGTAGTGTTGGAGGGAATATAAGTGTCTAAATTTTACAGTGTGTCTCATTCATCCCAGTCACAGACGCTATCCTTCCACGGGTCACGGACAATTCATTTTGTTTAGTAGATTTAAGTGTTCTTGTGCTGGTTCGGGATTTTTCTCAAAGGGGCGCTTCCACTGCATTACCATCTAATAATCTTTAATAAACCCCAAGTCAAGTGAGAAAATAAAGTCCGTATAATCCCGACCGGTTACATATATATATATATATATATATATATATATATATATATATATATATATTGTGGATACCTGCTGTCCCCTAGGGACTTGATCTCAATCTCCTCTACTGTATATATTAGCCTTGTCAAGTAGTCAAGTATTACTCTTTTATCTGTACTCACCCCTGAAGATGTGAATTGCACGAAAAGGCTTGGGAACTTCGTGTTTTCTCGTTTCCTTGTTTTTATTAGTATATATATATATATATATATATATATATATATATATATATATATATATATATATATATATATATATATATATATATATATATATATAAGTATTATAGCTTAAACTTAAATACGATATCCAATGCAATTAGTATATTGCATTATTCGGTAATTTGAAGAGATTGTTAGAGAACAATGTATGATAAACTAATGTAATAACAAGCAAATAAATAAATTATACTTACTTGCATGAATATTATCAGCTCAGGATATGGGAGAGCATATGTGCCTAAACAGGAGACCATATCTTCCTCCTATTTCCAGATACTGGTCAGTGGTAAATTGTCCTGTGATTTCAGTCAATTCACCCATACCGTGCAGATGCATTCACCCCTATACATTGTACGTCACAAGCCCACTGTGTGCCATCTCATAGATGTTTTGGCGTTCATAGCATGTGTTATTTGGTCGCCAACAGTGGAGATGGAGACGAGCATGGGTGGTAGATGCAAACGCTTTTTCGTCCGTGAAGTTAACCCATCCCCAGTAATCAAGACCTCCATTCCCACATCCTTGTGTAAATTCAACTCTTGCTTGTCGATGACGATCTTCTATTTTTTCTCTTTTGTCGGAATCCTATGGTGAACCTCTGCTTCTTGCACCCTGTTTTGCATTGTTCCAGGTGCTATGTCCAGTTGCAATTTATTTCTCAAGGCAACTTCCATTTGTAATTGGAGAGTGTCTAACTGCCTCCAGGAATCGTCTGTCAAGAGCAGGGGTAGTCTTCCTGAGCTCTAACTCTTCCCATCTCCTGCACCAAAATCGGACCGTGGGCTTGCAAACTCCAAGTTCAATAGCTACGCCAGCAATAGAATGACCGGAATGTCTCATGCCAGCAATTCTTCCCCTTATGCTTAGCCTTTCTTTTCCTATTGAGGATTCGTGATGGAGCTGCTTACAGGCTGGGAGCCAGGGAATAAGTGGTCTCAGATTTTGCCTCCAACCCTGGCAACAATTCGGCCGAAGTCTTGGAAGTCGTGTTGAAGTAAATTAGTAAACTAAATCAGTAAACCTTTTGTGGGCAAGTGGACCATTGATAGTTTATTCTGTAAAATGCCAGGTAATTTTATTCAACTAGGAATCAACTCTGCCCCTTAAAGGATTAACACGTTTATTAAGGTTTATCTATATTTCACATATCTTAAACAATAAAAAACAAATACAAAAATATGGGCACATAAAATTATTATACAGCCTTATCACTCTAATTGGTATTTTTCTTTATTAGAGTCATCTATGTGTGTGTATTGTTTACACTGAGTTTATATTCCAACATTTATTTATCATTATTATCAATATGAATTATTTCTAGAAATCTTTTCCACCAACCAGTTCCATCATTGCAGGGCTACTACAAATTCATTCATAAATTTACTCTAGTATTGCGACTCTGCCACATAACCGTAAACGTATCACAGGGGTAGAGAAACTCTTTAAGGTAAACTGGACATCGACAGTTTAGCCACTAAACTATTAAAATGCTGTATTTTTCACAAAACTCTAAACCAAATCTGCAATTAAATAATGAGGACTTTATTGAATTGTAAGTGAACCAATAAGTATTTTTTTTTTAATTCTGTGTCATTTGGCCTTCCTACTGTATATAAAATTTCAATACATGGCATAACAGACTTGGGGTCCTATCTGGGAGCATTTGCAGTCATGTTGACATTTGTGATGTTGAAATTTCTTGGGAATATATGTCATAGGGTTAGAGTATTGTGAAGAGTATTCCATTATACGTCTGCATTATATGTAGTTCCCAGCTTTCCACTCTCTGCACCTTGTATTTGTGTTACTAATTATTTGTGAAGCAATTTTGATTATGTCATCTTTTAAATTAGATGAATTTCAAGTTAAACTTTCTGTGACAAGCTTATAATCGGGCAACCACAGAAATATTTATTGGGTAGAATTAACAAGGCATTTAAAAAGCTGGTCTTCCAACATCTTCGTGGTGTAGATTAACACAATATAACCTTTTTGTTCTTTATTTTCAATTTCTTTCTGTTCTTTTTTTTTGCCCCCCAGGGCCCGTTGTGGGTCGTTTGACCTGTGCCCGGGTGGGCTAATTCCCTTACAAAAAAAAATAAATAAATAAATAAATAAATAAATAAGAAGATGTTGATTAAGGGACTAGTTGAGGGAAGTGTTGTAAATAGGTCAGCCTTGATGCTTGTGAGTCTGACCCTGACATTAATCCACTTAAGGTAATGGACATAAAGCTTGAAGAAGAGAAACTAAAAGTCGGAGAAAAAGAGATGGCATTCCAACTTGAGGTAATTAAGAAGGCTGAACTGAAATTGCTGGAGAGACCAACTGTCCCCAGTTTTGATGCTACAAAAGTTAGTAAGTTTGTTGCCAGCTTTGATGAAGGAGACCCAGAGGAGTTTTGTCTCCAATTTGAACATGGACTATCCCAAAAATTATTGGCCCTTATTGGGTCAATCATTGTTAAACGGAAAAGGCTGCTCCACTTACCTCGTTTTTCCTAATGACCAACGGACTTCAGAATATTATCTAACCAAATTCAGGGACTCGTTTAAGGAATCTAATGAATCTCTTATAGAATATGCCCATGAACTCAAAAAGATGCCAGCGAAGTAACAACTTATGAGGAGATTTGTGAATTAATTACACTAGAACAGTATCTGAGATGTGTGTCTTCTGACATTCGCACATGTTTGTGTGAAAAAGAGTTTAAAAAATTAGAGATAGCTGCTACTTTGACAGATAATTATAATTTCATTCATAAATCCAAGAGGAGTGTATCTGATAAACTTGCCACAATCCCTACCGTGTCTCAAAATCAGGATAACAAGCATGTTCTAATAGCCAGGTAAATTATCTTGGTAGGAGTTCTGGGTTTTCAGGCAATAATGGTTCTGGTGGTTCACTTTGGGTTGATTTTATTGCAAGAAACCTGGCCATAATGTGACAAAGTGCCCAAAGTTGCAAGGTAAGGAGCACCCTAGGTTGGATTTTAGGCTAGTTACTAATCTTGCATATACCCCAACAGTTTCTGATGACCCATTTATGCCTACAAAACCAAGTTGCAAGGATCCATCTGTATTCATTCCAGATGTTCCAGTTTAGTGGGTCAGTGCCTGTAATAATATATAGTCCTTCGGTGCCTTGTAAGTATCCTACAAGATACTGGTGCGTCACACAGTATTGTGGTGAAAAGTTCAATCCCATTTGTGGAGAACACTTATATTGGAGAACATGTTGTGTTGCCGGGAATTAGCGAGACCATTGTTGTTCCGTTGTGTAAACTATACCTGTACCTTAGGACAGACCTTATTTCTCGACCAGTAATTTTGGGTGTTAAGGAGTCTTTGCTAGTTGACGGTGAGGCATTTTTATTAGGAAATGATATTGCTGGGAGCCTTGGAGTGCGTGACTCTGAGGCTGAGAGTAAAATTCCAGGGTTATTCCCACCCTGTGCCGTCACCTACATGCAAGTAAAGAAAGTGGTCGAGTAGAGATCGGGTGTTGATGTAATTCCAGCTTGGATACTTTTGATCGAGATGGGTTATTTTGGGATTAACGAGACCAGACTAAGAATGAGTGTGCAAAGTCCGTTGAGTCTAGGGAGTTTAATGATGTGCATGTTACCCGCGAAATGTTAATTGAGGCCCAGGAAGCTGATCGAACCTTAGCTCCATTGTGGGCCAGAGCTGTTCCGGAGTATAAGAATTAGACAGAGCCAAATTGTTACTATATGAAATTTGGTATACTCAAGAGGAAGTTTCGACCTCCTGATGTACAGTCCCGGACAAATGTTCTTAATACAGTCAAGGTAGATGGTGCAAAGTCCTCCCCCAACCCTTACTGGACAGTGGGTCGTTGTCATTGATGTCACTCGTGGAAAAACAAAATTTACCAGAATCGTATCTGAATCTTTCAAGATCACTAATTTTTTTCCGAGGTATGACAAAATTATATCCAATTACAATTAAATTAATTTTAATCATTGCACTTCTACAAAGTGTACAAAATAGATAAAATATACACGAAAATAATAGATATGATCAAATGAAAATAGACACTCCGTATTCTGCATTACAAGAGAAAACGAAATCTATTCTTTGGGCGGTTTGAGACGGAACTAAACTAAAGGACTATCTGATTAATCAAAGCAGAGATTTTTAATATTTAAACAAGTAGATTTGTTGTACTGTAGTAATAGTTTAATGTAGTCTACTAAGTAATTAATTTTAATTGTTGCTTCTACAATGCAGCAACTAAAAAAAATATATATTTAACATTTCCTTTTAAATTAAAGAAGGAAGATTCACGTTGTTTAGAAGTGCAAAATCGGCGAATCATGGGCCAGGGGTGCCAAATTACTTAGCAAACTAAGTGCCAAAAGAACATTGTCATATACAATTTAACTATGATTCTTGAATGCAAAAAAAAAAAGAGAGAACTTTTAAAACTTTCCTTCGAGTTTTCAAGGTTCGGGTAAAATTTTCAAGATCTAGCAAAAAATTTCAAGCAGTGGCCCCAGTGGTCGCTGTCAGGTCATCGTGCCCAACACACAAACAAGCACTCAAGCAATTTAGCAATTGAGCTCTGATACTTCTATTTCTCAATAAGGACTGGGAAAGGATACTGAATGAATAATTTTCGCGAAAAAAAACAACATTGTGTTATGCATAATTTTTTTAATCTAAAGAATAGATTGTTTGAATCATTGTTTTATCTTTTTAATTGTAAATATTTACAAAGATACTGAGTGCATATAAAATTAGCTAGGCAACATTTATGGTTACCTATACAAGTATAACTAATAATGAAATATGGTCATGCTGCTTTTATCTTATTTTTTCACCCAACCCTAATCAATAGTGTTGTGGCCTATCTCTTGTTGTGACACTTTTATATTAATCGTGTTGCTCATATGTCAGCCATACTCCCATCATGTTATCCATTGTAGGGATCAAGCCAAAGTTACGTGTGGTAGACCTTATGATAATAGGGTGTGTCATACGGAGGCGAATTTTTTTTTTTGAGTTTGAAAAATCGGCCCATGGTATTAATGATGTAGTTCCATGTGCAGAATCATGTGATATCTTCAGATCTGAAAAGTTTTCATTTTTTGCTAGGTAAATTTTAACTTGAAATCTTATGAAAATTCAGTATTCCCACCCTTTTACCAACACCACTAAATAGCTTATTTAAAGTAAAGTAAATGTATCAGGTTAATTTATTAGGATGAAAATGATCCAGAATAGTGAAACGAATGATCTTGACACATTTATTAAATTTAATATTCCTTTAGAAAACAAAATCATCAAATACAAAAACCGGTTTTATTACTACGACCCGGTGTTGCTGCACACCATAGAGAACATGTCTTTCTTGCTTCTGTTTCTACTCATCACCTCCCTGCTGACCACCTGAGCTCGGATGTAGCCTTCCCTCCTCTCCTGGCTGTACACGTGACTGCTGGCCTCGCTCACTTGCTGTACATAACGCTCTATACTCTGGGTGTGCGAGGGCCAGGCAAGGACATGCATGGGGTTGTCCAGTAAAGCTCTGACTTGAACATTGGTGAGGCTGCAGGTAAGAGGGGGCTCACTGCCAGCCTGGATGTTATCCAGCTCTATGAGATCAGTGAGGGTCTTGGCACCTAGATTAACTTGAGGAGTCTTCCTGACCCTGAAGGAATCGTCACCAACTGATTCGTCATTCCCAGATCCTCTCATAAGTCTCATATCCAAGATCTTTTTGACTGCCACTCTTCTCTCCTCCTCATCCTTACTGCAGAGCATTGTCTGCAGAACTGCCTCGGGATGAGCATACCAGGAAGATCTCCTCACAGTCTGCTCCACAATCTGAACAACCTTCCTTGGCTGACTCCTCAGGAGCTCAAGCTGGAAGAGAACATGCCTCGGACCTTCGGAGAACGATGACTTGACCTTGGTGTTGAACCAATTTGGCAAGTAGACACTCACGATGAATTGGACAATAAGTCTCAGGTTGTGAAGCTGGTTCCCTTTCAGTTTATGATGAGCGACCCAAATTCTGCAGAACCTGAGAGCCGTTGTGAGCCACCTAGAATGTGAGACTGGACCTATCTGCAGGTAAGCAAGTCTATCAGGCATGATCCCAGTTTTGATGGCACTGCAAATCATGTAATCATAGTACTGGTCAGTACTCAGGTCGTCAATGACAGTATGTGCAAGCTCAACGAGTGGAGGGCCAACTGTGATTTTTTCAAAGCTCGGATTTATTTCTAACTCAGTGGCAGAGTCCAGCATCTTGCCAAGAGGACCAGACCATCTGTTGTTTGAAAGAGTCTTGCCATCCAGCTCCTGGATCAGATGTCTGAGTGGCAACTCGTTGGTGTGGAGGTCGCAAACAATCCAGACCAGCTTCCTCCCAATCTTCCGCTCTATCCACTGTATAACCCCCCCTTGCCACCCTGTGTTCGTGTTGGTGCTGTCCCCTCCAATGGCCTGCAGGGTCTGGTCTACGTTCCTCTCTCTGAGCCAGTTCACAATGTTATCTGCCACTATCTCAGCTGGTTTCCTGATGTCATCTTTCTCTGGAGTGAAATGCCACAAATACTTCCCTCCTGATTCACTGCAGCAGGAGTAGTGTTCCTCCTTCACCATGGCAGGGAACAACTTGTCAGAATCACCAACTTTCATGAACACTTTAGTGTCATCCCTTCTCCCATCAAAGAACAAACAATTGATTCCATTTTCTCTTATCCCCTTATCAAACTCCTCTTCTAGGTTACTGACAAGTTTCTCCTGAGCTCTCCTTACTTTGTTATGATCTATCACCAGGTGAACATCATCAGGTGTTATCAAACCACCGTCAATCCAGGCAGCTGTTGCTATCTCTGCAGTTTCTCTGAGACCAGTGTGGTGTCGCATGCTGGCCAGAGCTATGCTCGGGATATCTTTCCTATTTCGAATCTTATGCCTGGAAGGTTTGGGATCATTATTTTCTGGTTTAGGGACAAAGTCACCATTCTCCTGGCCAGCACTCGGATCAGCCATGGGGAAGTCATTAAACTCTGAATCAGCTTGACTCCAATCATCGGCCTTTTTTACCTCACCCTGGGCCTTCTCAAGTCTCTTTTCCTCGGCAACTCTTCTCCTCTTCTGTCTCTCTGTGGCAGCCTCCTGTCTCTTGGACTCCGGAATATCTTGGCTAGGAATCATGAGAGCCCCTATACTGCCAGTCTTCTCTCTCTGTGCTTTGACAAATGCCAGTTCGATCACAGGAATCTTCAGTTCACGCTTGCAAATACAGGAGATGTGGGCCTCGGATTTACAGTCACGATCGCATCCAAACTCAGGACAGAGAACAATTGGGCACTTGCAAGTAATTATGTCAAATAACTGGTCCAGTTGCTTGGCAAAGCTGTCCTTAACTGCAAGTTTTCCTCTCCCAAGAGAGATATCTCTTGCCTTCTCCCAACTGGCTAGCAGTCTCTCACTAATCTTCTTCTGACTTGTTATGACTGGAGGCTTGAACTGAGCGTTAGCCAGAGTGTACTGTGCCAAGACAGCTTTGGTCATATCACTGGCAATGTCTTTGTTTGTGTAAGTTCTTTGGTTCTTTTCACTGATTTGCCTGATTAAAACACCGTATCTCAAAGCATCTCTCAATGTAGGCAACTCCGACTTCAGGAGCTCTCTCCCAGACCCAAGATAGTGACTGAGATGGCTGGATTTTTGGTTCCTCGTCCTGACACAAGCAGCCATCGCAAATATTATCAACTTATAAATGCATCAGAATCTGAAACAGAAAAAAATATTGTTAGTTGGGTTGTTAAAGAATGAAGTCAGAAAGCAATGTTCACTATTTAATTGTAATGCACTAATGCAGCTGTACGTTAGATTTTCGATAAATTTCACGCTAAAATTTACCTAGCAAAAGGTTGCAAAATATTGAAACTGAAATTATTTTCTGTTTATATACACTAAAATCTACCAAAAAAGTGATGGGCCATTAGTTTTAGCTGATCTTCCCTCCTATGACACACCCTATTGTCCACTTATTTGGAGGATATCGTCACTGGAGTTCATTGAACGACTTTAATGAGATAACATTGGCACAGGCCCACATATGTACTGTATATCTAGGGATAACCGATTGTTACCTATCCTCGCTGGTACAGTCATCACTTCCACTTTGCTTAACGAGGCGATTAATGAGCCGGTGATGGTAGCGTTTTTTTTTTCTTGAACCGTTGACGCTATCCTAGATCATGTTGCTGGACGT
The DNA here is from genome assembly GCA_958450375.1 of Homarus gammarus. Classification (NCBI taxonomy): domain Eukaryota; kingdom Metazoa; phylum Arthropoda; class Malacostraca; order Decapoda; family Nephropidae; genus Homarus; species Homarus gammarus. The sequence continues at coordinate 56,151 of CAUDMG010000789.1, read as the reverse complement.
GCGTGTCTTCCTCCGAAGGCTGTGTACTTGTCTCCCGTTGATTTTCAATTTCTTGCCTCATACGCTGTATATTCCTCCAGTCATTTGTGTTGTGGTCTGGAAACTGAGGTACTATACACCATTTATTCGGAGTGCCTTTAGTGTTTGGAAACATTTTATTTGCTGTATCATGTCCCTTTGGAGTTTTTGGTTTAGCAGGGCTATCTGAAATCCTAAGGTCCTGCGAGGATTCTTTCCTTCGATCCTTTTTGTGTCTGGTTCTCATGACGGACTGTGGTTGTTCCTTGAAGCTGGTGACTGGTGCCACTGACCCTCGCCCTAGGAACATTTTCCTTGGGTTCCGCAATTTCTTCTACATACTGTACAAGTTTAGTCCCTTTTTAAACTCTTTCTTTTGGGCTTTCGAGCGTAAGGGTTCATTTGATGACAAGATAAACTAAAGAAATTCAATAATCCTGTAGAAATTTACGTCAGACAAGTTGTCATTTTTATCGAACCAATCTGAGGAATCTATGTAAGATGTGAGATCTATCTTAGTGAGACCCGCACAAATTTGGGCTTCATGTGCAAGCAGAGCAGAGCGACTAAATTAGTTTGCAGTAAGAGTTTACAGTAAACCAATCCCCCCCTCCCCCAAGTTGCCACCAAACTACTTCCAACCCTAATCCCTGCCCTCCCACTCAGCTTTACAAGCAATAGCCCTCTACCATATCTACAGACGTCAAGTCAAGTCAAGTAAGAGTATAATTCATTCAATAATTAGCCTGCCATAATAACGGATCATAGGCAGGGTTTATTTTTGGATTATATATCTTTTTTAACTTAAGTCTACCAGTTAGGTGCATTTTTACATCTTCAATCAAAGAAGAATAATCATTATACAAGCCTTCGAGACTATGATCCATGGGAAGAAGATACTTATTGGCTTACAATCTACAAACACAAGTGACTAAACACATACCTCACACTCCCACTGTAGGATGGGCCATTTGTTGGACTCAATTTCCTCGACAGGGACATCATAGTATCTTCGAGCTCTTTCTTTTCCGAACTCTTCCTCCTGCTCCTGCTGCGACTCCTTCAGAGGGTAGTTAGATTCAGTAGCAAACATACGAGGGATGAACCACCGAGGCCACAGGTGTGAGCCAGCCACGAACTGCACACAAGTTTCAAGAGAGACTGGATCGACGGGCATCCACAGCGAACAAACCTGCGATGAAGAGAAGGAGACTGTCAGAAAAATATCATAAGGAATCCCTATTTGATGAGAAGGTAGATAATTTATTGTCATGTATACAGTAAAACCTCGATTAACCGACTTTCGGATTAACCGTCAATCCTGACCTCCTAATTTTTTTTTTTTTTTTTTTTTTTTTACGGGGATTAGCCCAGGCACAGGTCACTGACCCACATCGGGGCCTGGTGGGCGATAATGTAATAATATTAATAATGATAATAATAATAATAATAATAATAATAATAATAATAATAATAATAATAATAATAATAATAATAAAGAACCATAAATAAATGCAAAAATGAAAAAAAGAAATCAAGAACGAGAAACAATATATGTATGTTGTGTTGTCAATAGTAAGAGAAGCAATTGAGACCCTGCAATTGTGTGTAAATGATGTAGAAAGTTAGATCAGCAACCTGGGACTTGGTCACAATTTTTGTGATGACATACAGAATGTTCTTTGACTTTTCCATTTCTTATTCACGGCTTCTGTGCTGGTTCATATTTATTTACTAAAGTGGTTAATGTTTTAAATCAAATTCTATTGAAATATGAATGGCAAATGAACAAAAATGAATAGAGGGACTTAAATGAGGTAGGTTAGGGAAAGGTACTTTGAAAATGTATGTTTTTTATCCGTAGACATTATGTACTATTAACCGACCTTTCGGATTATCCGTCGGCCCCTTCCCCCCTATGTGGTCGGTTAATCGAGGTTTTACTGTATATCAAGTTTGCATCTCGGATATGACAAGATGCTGGTCAAGAATAAGGCAAGTATAGTTAGGGGAATATAAAGGATAAGAATATACTGTATATACTGAAATGTATATTGTTAATGCCATGACATTAGTATCTTGTCCAGCATGCACGCTATCCGATGGTAAATAAAAAGATTAATTTTTGTTGCTCAGATTCGAATCTTGAAGCCTTATTGTCCCCGTCAGTGGCTGCAATGCGAGTTTTTTCTTTCACTGTAGTGTACAGTTGGAAGCAATGTGAAATTGTATAAAATTTTTACGAAATATCTATTTATATATCTGCATTATCTCTCTTAAGAACATTTGTTTTGACTCTTGCCCGCTGAGCATAATGATTGGTGACTGACATTATGACATGACAGTAACCAAAGACTACATACAAAAGAAAGGAAAGTTTGTACAAAAGCCATTGAATTAACCATGGGCAGCAAAGCTGGAATCAGTGCCATCTATCAGCAAGGCCCCAAATAAAATCTAGCTCCAAAAGGGGGGGGGGGGGTGGGGGTCATTCTCAAACTCCACCTCTGCTTCTTGTGTTATTATTCATATCCTACTCACTGCGCCATGTTAGTGTGCCAATCCGGAGGATAAACCCATAGTTCATTTCTTGACGAAGATGACGGACGACATACATGTCCTCACAGTGAGACGTGAGAGCTGGAACTGAGCTCCATGTTCGTTGGGACTGATACAGTGCTGCCAAACCGGCACATAACCCCAACATTCATATATTGTGTTAATTATGCGTTTTAGTTAGTTGAGCTTCGCTAGTGCACTTTGCTATTAGACCTTATAAGATATCATCCTAAGGAAGTGACAAGGCCAATTTTTACATGTCTATATTAGTATAGGCTGCTACTAGCAATTGAGAAACTGGAAACAGAGAATGGGAACCTGGGCATGTGCCGTGTCACTGCTTGACTGGGAGTCAACTCATGTGTCCATTCCTTTTGGCAGACTGCTGTGAAGCAGATGTTCCAGACTCTGCTCAGGCTTCAGCTTCTCCTTCACATTATGAGTTGTGTATGTTCCTTCTGCACCATCTGTGCATTTTCACATCAGCAGTTAACCAGAATGTTTTCTTTTCTTAGTTTGTTTAGGAGGGGGAGTGCTGTTTTTTTTTTAGGTTCAGGTTGTTTGGCTTCTTAGGTGCTTTTCTGGCTTTGGCCATCTTACAGGGTTTTGCTTTTCCCTGTTTACATGTTTTGGGCTTCCCCTTTTCGACACCCTGCTCCTGCCCTCCTCCTTTTTGTGTATCTTCTAGGACGGGTGGCGGCCGCTTTTTTCGGTCGGTATAGGGTGGAGCAGGTGTGCGGAAGAGGGGTTCTATCCCCTCCTCCCATCCTCCCTCCTCTTCCCCGTCTTCCAATTTTTTTTTTCACTCCAGTTCACCGGCTTTTCTTCTACGCAGATTTGTTTGCCATCATCCTCTCCCCAGCCCCAGACGGTGCCCTGCTCGGCCCCAGGGTATTCGGACAGGATCCGATTGGTTGGCTCATTCGTCGTCGACGTCGACAGGTTCGACCCGAGTCGCTGTACAGTGTGTTCTCCACTCTACCGAGGACCCCAGGCCGAGGTCCCCCCTCTGGCTTCCCAGTTGGCTTCAGTGGAGCCTACCTTTCCCCACCCTGGGGCTTCGGGTTCTCCACAGCGCTCTCCCTTGCCCTTCCGGGAATCGAGTACTGACTCCTCCACCAGTAGCCACAATCACCGCTCCGGGAGTCCCGTTAGGTTCTTCTGCAACAGGCACCACCGCCCCAGGTCGCCTTGGAAAGCAGCCACAAGGGGAGGCGGGCTCGCAAGGAGGAAGTGGCGGTGGTCAAACCTCGCGACTCCACCAGGACCCCAGCTGCGTTGTCCCTGCAGCCCAGAGTGCCCTTGGAGAGGCGGTCCTCTCCCCCTCTAAGCCTCCACCTTCACCAGCCCTCGCCAAGTGGTTCACCTAGGACGGACACTTCTTCCTACCGACTTTCTATGGCTCCTTCCCCCTAGGCCAGCCGCCCAGACGTTGGAGCCGGAGATGTTGGCCACCCCGGGCAGTGCACTCACACCCCACAACCCTGCCACTGAAGATGTTGGAGGCTCTGTCTCAGCAACCTCTCCAGCACCCTACAAGGCCCAGGCCCTCATCAGGAGAAAGTGCCTCCCCCAGCACCGACGACAGCTCCATCAGCCAGGGCGCGTACAAGTGGGCTCGGGTCCCACGGCACCAGGGAAAATTGGCCAGTTTTTTCGAGAGCAAAGTAGAGGAGGACCTAGTTTTCTCTTCCCGGTTTCGCCCTAGAAGTCAGACGATGGGCGGACAACTATAGCGCGTTTTTTCTCAGCTGAGAAAAAATGCCCCGCCCCCTCCTCAAGAGTTACAGCTGGTTGGCTGTTGCAAACCTGTCCGATTTTTAGCTAAATTATATAAAGACACACATCTGCATCATTTTAAACATAAGCACGAAAGAAGTTTATCAGAAGTATTATTCCTGAATTAACTGATAAGCCCTGGTAGCAAATTCACGCTTTCGGAGGATGCGTTTAATATATACTTATTCTTACCCACAATAAGACATACAGTACTAATACAAATTACATATCAGTAATAGTACATTATGCAAAAACAACATTTTAAAGATCAGAGTCACATTGAAATATTACAAGACCGTTAGCAGAGGCGGGAAAAATATGAAGTTGTTCGCAGTCATCTTTCCCGCATTTGCTGACGGCCTGCATGGCAATGGGTCTTACCCCTCGTCCCACAGACAGCAAGCCAGAAAAACAAATTAATGTAGCTTAATCTATACATATATAAAACAAAGAAGTATGTCTGTGTGTTTGTTTGTTTGTGTGTCCACACGAGACGACTGCCGTTGATGACTGATGATTGGCGATTGTCGCAATTGGAAAGATCAGAGCAGGCTTGTCACTGGTTAGCGAGGTTAGCAAGGGATCTCTTGAGTGAACCAGTGCTCCCGACAACTAAAACGACGCGGGACCAGCACCAGCATTGGGTGATCAGTTCTTCACACGTAGGTTCACAACACCACGTGTCCTCTGTCAGCTAGAAGTATTATCTACTGGTCAGGGTCACCTGTTGACGTTCCCTCTTCCCGTCCATGGATGCACTGAGTGTAAACTGAGGCTATCTGAGTGAATGAATGGTCACAAACTGAGGCCAGTACTCTAGTGGATACCTATAACACCACCCATCATCACTGCATATAACGACATCCATCATCACTACATATAACATCATCCATCATCATTACATATAACACCATCCATCATCATATAACACCATCCATCTACAGATCGGTAAAGTACTTTCCGAGATTCTCGTATGGACACACAAACAAACAAACACACAGACATACTTTTTTGTTATATATATATATATATATATATATATATGTATACATATACATATATATATATATATACTTCATTTTTAGTCCATTTAACACGCGGACTTTGAACATATAATCAACGACCTCACCAGCAAGGAATCGAACCCTCGACCTACTGGGTGGCCCTAGGGAACGCTTACCGGCTAGCCCACAAGGACACTAAAAGCAGTTCTAGACTCTGTTATATTTCACACAAAGCCTGTTCATCGAGCTGATGGCGCCGTGAACCTCATTGGGAAACTGCCCGTGCCTCGTATATATATATATGTATGTATATATATATATATATATATATATATATATACAGTATATATAGTAAGCGTGACATAAGTTTAAGCCCTTTTTGAAAAGAAAGCAGATAGATGTGAGTAAACCTCATGAACCAGGGCTCATTTTCAAAAGTACACAATATGGTGATGTTATAGGAGACGGTACGCACCAGAAGGACTGTATGGAAATGCACCAAATTTTCAGGAGAACTTGTTTGTTCAGTAAGAAAATGTTATGGTAATGCACAGAACCTATTAGAGCCTGACCAAGCCTTACCTAACCATATTTAACCTGCTTAACCTTGCCTAACTTTACCTAACCTACCTAACCTGTAAAAAAGTCAACAAACCCAGCACATACATTGAACACAATTAAATTCGTTGTAACATTTTCCTATTTATTTCTGACAAATTTATTTTCATACTGCATTTGGATATTGGAAATAAAACTGGATTAGGTTTGGTTGGTTAGGTAAATCGAGATTAGTTTTCGTAAGGTTAGGTTAAGGGTTTGGTTAAGTTGATGGCACACATTTCTCTTATCACATTCATTATTCAGTATCATCACTAAAGTAATCGTACAAAAATGAACAAAATCAATATGGTCCTCCAGGTGTTAGCTGTATACTACATCTTTGCCCATACTTTCATCTGGAACTTAAATTAAAGGCAAAAAACTAATGTTGTAAGCATCTTTAATACATCTTGTGAATATCCTAGCACAACTTGTTGACAAAGGTATCAGTAATTATTATCATGTCCAACTTTCTTTCCTTTGATAATTATGCTAGTAAGTTCATCATTCCAGAAGTATAATTGGCTGAGAAACCTTAATATACCCTTTCTGAAGACTAAAACACCACTTCAACTAAATACATCTCATGTTGTCTGCAGCAACCACTTCAACGGCTGGTTGCCTTGTTTCTACTACACTTCCAATAACTGGTTAGTTGATATATTTTCTTTCACTTAACTTTATTGCTATACAGTATTTATTTGATCTCGTTTTCGTTATCATGGGAAATGGTTGCTGTAATATTGTCATACTTGTTCTATTAATTTGGACCAGAATTTTACTTCTGGGTATAAGTATGGGACCCAAACACAGCTTGATCTTAATCAACCTTGAGCAAAATAGGCAATCGCTGCTCAGGTAACAGTGTTCCCTAACAAAAGCAATTTAATTATTATTTGATGCAGAAGCTGAACTATGATGAGTAATTTTAACCAGTGTTTAACAGATAGTCCATCAGATGCTTCAAATGTTATGGGAAGTATTGATGGTGGTGATGGGCATGCTGCTAGTGGTAAATGTATTTACTCACTTGTTTTCTTGATACATTAAGCAGGTTATTTATTGAGTTAATTTAAATGGAAGTGTGCTTGATTATTTGCTTAAACAGGTATTGGAATTTGCAATAAAGGTCTTGACTTGTGCCCTTGAGCATAATCATAGAAAAAAGCATATTGTACGGTTACCTCCCTCCGATAAGACCCATATTTCCACAAGCAGACATGCTCAGGCATCGGACATCCAGTCATACTACTAACAAACCAGGATCACCATCTTAACCTTCTAATGGAACCAGGCCCAGTAACCACCAGTGAACATCTCCCTATCGTAGCCACACACTCCACGTCGCAACAGATCCCTGCCAGGATGAGATACAGCTGCAGCCGGTCCAACTGGGAGGATTTGAGAAAGGAGTTAAACAATCATCAAATCACCCAGTTACACAACAAACACACCTCCCAAATAGACAACACACTATAGATTTGATACGAAAACGTGAACCAAGCAATGGAACACCACATACCCAACACCACTCACCGAACATTACCACACCCTCAATACTCACCCCAATCAATAATTCTACAGACACAATTCAGTAACTTAATAAAATTAATCATAAAACAGGGATGGACGCCAGAATACAGAAGACAAGATAACACCATGCACGAACAACTAAGAAACATGTCCAAAGAAGCGTATGTGAATAACTAGGAGAAACTAATAACAGACACAGAAGCAAATTACCACAACCCAAAACAATTCTGGCGGAAAATTAAACACCACATGGGAATCTCCAGCAACGAATCAAACTAGATTCTAAACAGCAACCAAATCAAATTAACCGAACCCGAAAAACAAGAACTTGAATTCAGGAAATATTGGAGCAAAATATTTCAAATAAGCCAGGAAGACAACTTGAACTTCTGTATGAACTCCGAGCAGCAAGTAACCAATCAAATGACACACACAACCTACATCTGGCAATCAAGTCCCAACATAGAAATAAACACTCTCGACAGGTCAGGTCATTTAAAAAATAAGGGACCCACTAAATAACTATCTTACATCTAGTTCCTAGGTTTTCAAAGCATTTTTAACCTTGGGCCACTGACAAATAAATTTATGTAACATAATATCAGTTTTGAACTGACCATCACTAAGGTTTATTGATTTTAATTCCTTAATCAGACTAGCTTCAACCAGAAGTCTTTCTGTGACACAAGATGATTTGAATACTTCTAAGTTTTTTCACAAGCAATGGGATGATTATTATTCCTAACATGAACGAACACGGCACTGGTTTCAGATGCTGTTCTGATATTGTACTTATGTTGTTTGTTTCTAAGCTACAATGTTTTTCCTGTCTGTCCTACATAATTACCATTACATTTGCGACATGGAATACAATAAACACTTCCATTTACATTCAAACTTGGGCTATTTTTGATTAACATATTGGTAATAGCTGAGTCATACTTGAAAACAACATTAATATTTAGTAATTTAAGGGACCGAACTAACGGGATAAATTCATTGCGATAGGGCAGTCAATTTGCCTGGTTTGAGTAGAATGAAAGAATTGTTTAGCCCTTTTAAAACAATGATCAACAAACACAGAAGGGTACCCAAGTTTTTGTGCAATGGAACGAATGTGTTTCAATTCCTCATCAATAAATTCAGCGTCACAAATACGCAAAAATCTCAAGAACATAGCAGAAAAAACTAACATTTTGGTAGACTCCAGGTGATTCGATAAAAAATGTATGAAACTCTCTACCTGTGTAGGCTTTCTGTACACCTTAAATTTGTAGTTTTGGCCATTTCTAATGATAAGCATATCAAGGAATGGAAGGGATCCATTTAATTCTCTTTCAATTTTGAAAGTGAGACTTGGGACAATATCATTAAGCTTGTCTAAAAATTCCAATGGGTCACTGTTTCTAGGCCAAAGACAAAGAACATCATCTACATATCTATACCATGGAAGAATAAAGTCCCCTATATTGGGTAGTAATCTAGCCTCAAGAAACTCCATATAAATAAAGGCTAGAGGAGCAGAAAGACAATTACCCATGCTCATGCCAAATATTTGCTTGTAAAACTTCCCATTTGCTTTAAACACATTGTCAGTTACGCATAACTCTATCAATTTGAGAAAAGTATCATGTTCAATAGTTAAATCTAACAGTTGTAATTTATCTTTAAGAAATGAAAGTAGGTCTTTCACAGGTACTCCAGTGAAAAGAGCATTTACATCAAAACTTATTAATTCACATGGTTCATTGTGTTTCTTGAGTTTATCAATTAAATCACTGCTATTGTGTATATGTGAATTAGATATTTGGCCTGTAAGAGGGGATAGCATCTTTACCAGCCACTTGGATAATTTGTAAGTAACAGAACCCACAGAACTCATGATAGGACGTAATGGATTAAAAGCTTGTGTGTTTTGATCACTCACTACATATAAGGCAAAGTGGGATTGATTTGAGAGAGCTGTTTGATGAGATCGGGGTTCTTTTTCAATAACGTCTTCAATTCGAATTAGATAACTTATTAATATTTTCCAGGGGATCTTTCGTAAGCTCACAGTACGTGCTTTCATCACTTAGTAATGAATTAGTAATGAATTCATATATATAATCCCCATTGGAGGTTTACGGCGCCATCAGCTCGATGAACAGGCTTTGTGAGAAATATAACAAAGTATTTGGTTGATTTTAGTGTCCTTGTGGCATGGTGGTAGCGTTCAATGGTCACACGCAATAAGTCGAGGGTTCGAGCCCTGGCTGGTGAGGTATATAATAATGGGTGTGTGTTTTTATCAACACGATGTTCTCATACAAAATCAGGAACATATGTAGGTGAAGGACTGGATATGATGGGAAGGAAGCCCTGGGAGGGTTGTCTAAGCTCTAAGGAATAGGGATCCCCAGCCATTATCTAGCGCAGGACCCCTCATAGTCCATGGGCCAGGAACCGAAAAGATCCCCCCCCCTTCTTTATACCTGCCATAATTTTGTTCAGTTACTTTAATGTTTAATCTATATATACATAAAACAAAGAAGTATGTCTGTGTGTTTGTCTGTGTGTTTGTGTGTGTGTGTGTCCGCACGAGAATCTCGGAAACTATTTTACCGATCTGTAGTGATGATGGATGGATGAGTTACTTAATGCACAAAGGCAGAACATACCATACAAAAAACTCAGATCAGACAACAATGACCCTAAATGGATAAATAATTATTTAAAGAACATCATTGGCCAAAGGAAGGCTATGGGTAGAAGGATAAATCGTGGCGAAATTCACCTCCGGGACTATTATAGGGTACTGGCGAGTAGGGTTAAAACCGAGATAATGAAAGCAAAGAGGAATAATGAGGTAAGGATAGCAAGGGAGGCGAAGACAAACCCCAAAGGATTCTACCAAATGTATCAAACTAAAACACGAGAAAAGATTGGACCAATACGATCAGACTCCGGCGAGCTCACTGATAACGACGGAGAAATGAGCAATAATTTGAATAAATATTTTTCAACAGTTTTCACCACCGAAAATTTAAACATGATACCCGAGGCACCGACTCTATTCAGAGATGGTGAAGAAAACAAATTAAGTGAGATAGTAGTGACTAGGAACGATGTTAGTAAGCAAATAGACAAACTAAAGCCTAATAAGTCACCTGGTCCCGATGAGATATTTGACAGAGTATTAAAGGAATGTAAGGAAGAGCTTAGTATGCCCTTAGCAAAGTTGTTTAACATGTCCTTAAAAACAGGTGTAGTACCAGAATCCTGGAGGATAGCGAATGTAATACCGATTTTCAAGAAGGGGGATAGATCACTATCCTCTAACTACCGCCCAATCAGTCTAACATCAATAGTAGGCAAATTACTGGAAGCAATCATTTCAAACTCTATTCGAAATCACCTGGAGAAGCATTGATTGATCAATGATTCCCAGCATGGCTTCACAATCGGACGTTCTTGCCTAACTAATCTATTAACATTCTTTTCATCATTTTTCGAATCGGTGGACGAGGGGCACAATTATGATGTGGTATATCTCGACTTTAGCAAAGCCTTCGACAGAGTCCCCCAAGAAAGACTAATTAGAAAGGTAGAAGCTCATGGCATCAAAGGTGACATCCTTAAATGGATTAGGGCTTGGTTACAGGACAGGAAACAGCGAGTGAGCATTAACGGCACTAAGTCCCATTGAAGCAACATATACATAAACGACATAGATATCGGCATAGACAGCAACATTAGAAAATTTGCTGATGACACTAAAATAGGACGTGTTATTAAATCTGACGAGGACTCCGCAAAATTACAGGAAGATCTAAACAAATTTTTCGAATGGTCTGAAAAATGGCAGATGAAATTCAACGTCGACAAATGTAAAGTACTCAGTATAGGAGATGTAAAAAGGGAAACCAGATACCAGATGAACAACGATGCCATAGAGAAATCCGACTGCGAGAGAGATTTAGGAGTAATGATAAGTAGGATCCTTAAGCCAAGTAAACAATGTGTTTTTGCTCGTAACAAGGCTAATAAAGTACTTGGGTTCATACAAAGGAGTGTTAGTTACAAGACTAGCGAGGTCATCCTAAAACTGTATCTTGCTCTTGTGAGACCACACCTGGATTACGCAGTTCAGTTCTGGTCACCGTATTACAGAATGGATATAGAATCCTTGGAAAGAATTCAGAGGAGAATGACAAGACTAATCCCGGGCATTAGGAACCTTGAGTATAGAGACAGGTTAAAGCATCTTAATTTGCACTCCCTTGAGAGACGTAGAGCGAGGGGCGACCTGATAGAGGTGTATAAGTGTAAGGCAGGGCTAAACAAAGGGGACATTACAAAGGTACTCAAATTATCTAACCAGGAGCGAACTCGAAACAATGGTTTTAAATTAGACAAATTTAGATTTAGGCGTGAAATAGGTAAACACTGGTTTGGAAACAGAGTAGTGGATGAATGGAACAATTTACCAAATATCATCATTAACTCGAATATGCTGAATTGCTTCAAACATAGGTTGGATGCTCATATGAGCACTAGGGGTTGGGTGTAAACGGGACTGCCCAGTATGGGCCAATAGGCCGGCTGCAGTTTCCCCTATTCTTATGTTCTTATCACCTGTCCAGACACACCCAGATTAGTGACGACATCTTCCGGCTTGTCACCGCCAATATAAGAGGCCTGCAGGTCCTCCCACGCGGCATTAGCATTATTATTAGAACAGAGAAGGGCCGACAGCTCCTTCCCAGAGTCAGACAGGGAGAGACAGAACTCTGAAGACTACAGGAGTCACGCTCACCACTAGTCGAGGTCGGGAAAGAGACTTCCCTCCACAGCTTCGAGCCTCCAGCGAGCAGTCTCCTACAGGAGACAGAGTCCAGAAGCACCTGCAGACCTTCCCCAGCCTCCCTCAGGTCACACACGTGTGTCATTGTCAGAGCGATCCAAGGGGGGTCTAGGACAACTGGCCGCCGCCATCTGGCCGCAGCCCATGAAGTACCAAACCTAACCTAACCTAACCTAACCTGCCTTGAGAGCGCAAAATTAGGCGTTTGCAGTTTATCCCCAGTCCTCGGCGGCCAGATGGCGGCGGCCAGTTGTCCCATTCCCATCCAAGGGTGTGTCGCGATCCCACTACCCTTTATACCTGGGGAGTGAAACCTACCACAAGTTATTAACAAATAAAGGAACAAATAGGGAGCACGGCAATAATTATCCCCACCAAAAACCTACTCAACTAAATGTACTTGAATAAGTAAGAACAGTTGAAATAAGTGAATCACAAAAGGGAAGATAATTAATTAATTCAATTTATGCTCTAAAGGGAGTAATGACTAGCAAACAAGAATTTAAGGGAATAAGTAATTGTATAATAAAATAAGAGTGATGCCGGAAGGGCGAAAATATACCGTAAGGAGTTAGACCAAACTAATATTACTTAACATAACTATATTACATAGACATACAATATATATATACAGCAATCACTACAAAATGATTATTTCCTACCAAACAGGAGATTACTTACCACCAGGATCCCTTCCTAGGCCTAACTAAACGTGTCACTAATACCTGATACCCCTAGGGCATTGCAGAAGACTGGACAAGGCACTAGACAAGGGTCAAGGCTAGAGAACGAATGGACAAGTCTACCCTATGCCATGGTTTATCGCTACTGGGGAAGCGTGGGCACGCCGAGGAGCGGGTCTCATTGTACGTGATCCAGGACATTTGCTGGATATTTTATATAATTAATTAATACTACTCTTGAGTTGACTTAACAGAGTAAGACAATGATGCATATTAATAACATACATAAATATAGAATTAACCTAAGTAACTAAGAACAATAATAATATAATAAGTACAATTAACACATTATTAATAGCTTGTGTGAAATGTAGGGGTGAACATATGCCTCACGCTATGCGAGTTCCCAAACGCTCAGGCACGTGACAGGTGAGTTACTTACGGTGGGAAGTGTATCCATTTCATGTTTGTGTCCGAGAGTCATTGTCTAGTAACATGAATATAATTATCTATTAATGTGTCTGTGTCACTGAGTTGACTAATAAATAGCTGTACTTGAAAGTGGTGTTTAGAGTTCTTTCTCCCCTAAGCATATAATACATGTGAAATAAACTGATCGGCCATGCTACCAAATTTTCTTCACTTTATCTTATTACAACTATAAATACTTTACTATTATATCTACGTGAACACGTGTTATACAACTAACCATCAGAATCCACCTCGTCCACCTCAACACACCATCAAGACCCACCTCGTCCACCTCAACCCACCATCATCAGAACCCACCTCGTCCATGTCAACCCATCAACAGAACCCACCTTGTCCACCGCAGCCCACCATGAGAACCCACCTCAACTACTATCAGAACCCTCCTCGTCCAACTCAATCCACCTTCAGAACACACCTCGTCCACCTTAGCCCACCGTCAGGACCCACCTCGTCCAGCTCAGCCCAGCATCAGAACCCACAAAGTCTACCTCAATCCACCACTAGAACCCACCTCACCTACCTCAACCAACTATCAGAACCCATCTCGTTCGCCTCAACTCACCATCAGAACCCACCTTGTCCACCTCAACCCACCAACAGAACCCACCTCGTCCAACTCAACCCACTAACAGAGCCCATCTCGTCCACCTCAACCCACTGTCATAACCTACTTCGTCCACCTCAACCCACCATCGTGTAATAATTGTTTATCAGACCACAGTTTACAACCCAGAGAAGAACAACACATTTAACAGTAAGTAGATGCCCTCGTGGTAACCCACATAAGTTGACACACCATACAGTGACAACAAGACCTGACTCAGGAGAGCTGACGGCCACAAAGTACTTGAGTTTCTCTGCAATATGACCGTGTTAAAGAAACCACACCCAGTGTGTCACACCCGGGTGGTAACAATTAGGAAGCATTACCGACCGGCGATATGACCACTCACCTGGGCAAACACAGCTGTCCAGATCGAACCAGTCTAGTGTTAATTAGGAGAGGTCATCTGCCGGCTTTCCTCCAATATAAAAGCCCTGCAGCTCATTCCAGGATGATTAGTTTCACGTCACTATCAACAGAAGATGGAGTCACATTCGTCACTAGTCGAGGTCGGGAGGGAAACTTCCCTCCCCAGCACAGCGTCTCCAGCTAGCAGAATCTCCCATAGGAGACATAGTCCAGCAGCATCCGCTGGGCCCCCCTCAGGTCACACGTGAGTCATTGTCAGATATCCATAGGGTGAGTTACTGACTGCAGGTAGTGTATTCATTTCGTGTTTGTGTCCGAGAGTCAGTGTCTAGTAATGCAAATATAATATGCTATTAATGCATCTGTGTCACTGAGTGAATAATAAATAACTGTACTTACAATTGGTGTTTAGAACGATTTCCCCTAAAAACGTATTTACAGTTCAATAACTAACCGGCCACACTACCAAATTTCCTCACTTTGCATCCAACTATAAATATTCTACCCATATCTATATCTTCTATACGAGTTTTGACTTATTATAATGGTGGCAGTGTACTTAACATAAACCCACGCCCTCCTCACTTTATCATCTAGTAACCTATAGTTTCCTGTGTTACACTGGTAGCAGCATACTTAAGGTAAACCCACGCCCTCCTCACTTTATTATCTAGTAACATATAGTTCCCTTGTTATAGTGGCGGCAGCATAATTAACGTAAACCTACGCCCTCCCTCGTTTAGCCATTACACTTGGCTCGTCTCCTCCTTCATTTAATTCAGTTCGAGTATTGTTTGTAGTACAGTGTGAAAAGTGTCCTAATGCGTCATCTTTACAGCTCAAGTAAATGTTTCTCATCGTGGTATGGGCCAATTGCAAGAACAGTCGTGGGGTTTACGACGCCATTTACGATGACCTTCTTGCCCTGATCTTGTTTCAGTTATACCACCCTTTTAAAGCTCTGGAGAGATCTCGAAGTTTCGATATTATGAGTACAGCACTAGCTAATAATTCCCACCAGGAAACTTGTTTCGAGACTCCTCCAAAGCTTCGAAAAGTGCAGAATTCCATGTGTTACAGGCGATATTGCAGAAAAAAGACCAGGGCAAGAAGGTCATGGTAAATGGCGCCGTACACCCCATAACCGTTCTTGCAATTGGCCCTAAGTGCGAATTGTTACTAGCATAACACTCTCCCCAAAATATGCTCAGTGCTTAATATGATTTGTTAGTGTACCCCGCGATTTGTAACGTTCTTAGTATCCCTTGAGCATTTTAATTGTCGGTCAAGTGTTAAATGTACCCATTGTGTTTTAGTGACAGAAGATGTGTCTATACTAACTGTTAAAACCTAACATGTCTTGCAACCTACATCCTCCTCCCTGTCCCAATCCTCACCTCACCCTCCTTACCCTTCCATCCCCGCCACACCCCACCCGACCAGTACTGTCCCGCCATGCCCAGGCCAGTGTGACCTCATTAATCCCCAGCCTGTTTTGTCCCGTAAGTTATGCTTTGAATTGATGGTTAGTGTAACTTAATATTGCGATAATTGCAGAGCTTCACTCAGTGTATTTTTAGGCTAGTATGATTTATAGTGTACTCATTGATACGCGTTGAGAAATAATATTCAGCGTAGTGAGCAGAGCAGAGCTCCCCAACCCAGAGTAATGAGGACTTTGTCGCGATGGAACCCATAGTTGCCAAACATTGACGTAACGTAGAAAGTAGAATTTTTTTTTTATGGATGAACTTCCAACTAATCCATCATCCCTTTAGGATTGTCTTTCTCTGTCAAATGTCACACACAGTACCGCCCTATGGCCAGCAAGATGTTGGCGATAGCCAGCTCACTTGGGCATGACCTGACGTCGCATGTCCAAGCTGTCTGCAGTAATCGGCCAGGATGACGGTGCCTTACGACACAGCAGCAATTAAGAGGTGACGATGGACCAAGCATTGACTCCAACCACAGCACATACGAGCAGAGGCGAAGCAGGGTGATGAATGCAGCACCACACCCACCACACACCACTTCACTTCTTTCAAGTCCTCCCTTTGTCTAGGATTAAGGAGATTTTATATTTTTCTACTTTAGGAAGTTAAGACGTGTGGAATGCAGCACCACACATCAAACCCTGGCCAGCCGAACCAGGGAGGGGATTCCCACTGTGGGGGCGTGGGACAGGGGGCCAAGGATCCAGCCAATACTCGTGCACAGAGGGCGAAACCAGGTCGATGTATCCTGCCCCACACGTCGTCATGAGTGATGGCATCCCCCCCCCCCCCCAGTGTGACCGGCTACACCCGGCCGGATTGGCGGAAAATTATGTTGCATAGAAGAAAATCAGATGGAACAGAAAAACTCATCTGGAATATGAAAATGATGCTCTACACGTAGAGGAAACGCAGATGGAACAGAAAAACTCATCTGGAAAATAAAAATGACGCTCTACAGAAGAAACTCAGATGGGACTAGAAAAACCCATCTGGAATATGATAGAAACTGATGAAAAAGAAAAGATATATAATAAACCAGGAGGAAGTGAAAAGAAGTGAGAAGGTGTGGAGACACGACCTACAAGGTGCGGTATTAAAGAAAGAAAAAACATACAATCTGAAGAGAAGACAAAAGACGTGCTGTGCTGACATCAGAAGAAAGTCGACGATGAAGAGGTGGATCATCGGAAGGACCAACCCACTACCGCTGCTGTGCCGCCAGTTCTATGATACCATCTGGTGGAGGACGTGAGCCATGCTGGGCCACACTACTGTATTGCTGTTGTTTATGTATAATAAAAAGAGAACACCCTAACATGTGAAAGGAAGCGCATTTTTTTTGTATTTTGAAGTATTCCATTCTCTGATTTCTGATAACATTTACTACAGAGAATGTTTAGGTTTTTTTATTTTAGAAAGATTAGTCACTTTTTCTATGAAATCATTTGATCAATGTTTTGTACTACCTAATGCAATGTTGTAGCCATATTACTGATTGGGCTAATCATTATTTTGACATGGGCTGGAAAGGCAATGTAACACCTGTTATTATTTGTAGAATGTGATTTGCAAGTTTGTCTCGGATACTATGTTATATATGTAGGATCTTTAGCTCAGTTGAGCTCATACTATGATCACTTACTATGATGTGTTTTTTCTCCTGGCATAGAAGTTTTGGTTTTGGCGGGCGGTATAAAAATTTTGTCAGATCAAACCAAACCAGTAGAAAAACATACATACCAGTATCTATGAGATTATTGTTTGTAAATGTGAGATTGTATTATCGCCTGAGGGGCTATTTTAGATACTGCACATGATATTACTGTCTATATGTGTCATATGTTCTCTGGTATGGAAGCTTTGGTCTTGGCAGGAGGTGTAATAACTGTTTATCAGACCATAGCTTACAGCCCAGAGAAGAACAACATATATAACAGTAAGTAGATGCCCTCGTGGTAACCTACATAAGTTGACACACCCTACAGTGACAACAAGACCTGACCCAAGAGAGCTGACGGCCACAAAGTACTTGAGTTAACCGTGCGATATGACCGTGTTAAAGAAACCACACCCAGCCAAGACACACCCGGGTGGTAATAATTAGGAAGCATTACCGACCAGCGACATGACCACGCACCTGGTGCAAACACAGCTGTCCAGATCTAACCAGCTCAGTGTTAATTAGGAGAGGTCATCTGCCGGCTCTCCTCCAATATAAAAGCCCTGCAGCTCATTCCAGGAGGATTATTTTCACGTCACTATCGACAGAAGACGGAGTCACGCTCGTCACTAGTCGAGGTCGGGAGGGAAACTTCCCTCCCCAGCACCGCGTCTCCAGCTAGCAGAGTCTCCCATTGGAGACATAGTCCAGCAGTACCCGCTGGGCTTCCCTTAGGTCATACTTGAGTCATTGTCAGAGCTATCCATAGGGTGAGTTACTTACGGTGGGAAGTGTATTCATTTCATGTTTGTGTCCGAGAGTAAGTGTCTAGTAAAGTAAATATAATGTTCTAGTAAGTTCGATATAATGTGCTATTAATACGTCTGTGACATTGGGTGAATAATAAATAGCTGTACTTAGAATTGGTGTTTAGAAAAATTTCCCCTAAGAATGCTACCACACTTCCTCACTTTACATCCTACAACTATAAATATTCTACCTATATCTTCTATAATAGCTTTGACTCATTATAATCGGGACCCACCTCACTCACTTCAACTTCTTATTAGGACCCACCAACAGAACCCACCATCATAACCCATTTCGTCCACCACACCACCAGAACCCACCTCGTCCACCTTAACCCACTAACAGAACCCACCTCGTCCACCTCAATCCACCATCAGACCCCACTTTATCCACCTCAACTATAATGATTGTCTATCAGACCAAAGCGTCCAACCCAAAAAAACAACAACATATATAATAATAATAACTAGTAGAGCAGTTGTACATCCACTTAATTCGACCCACCCTACAGTAATGAAACAAACTAAAGATCTGACCCAACAAGGGTTAAGAGAGGGCAAAGGGTTCTCGCCTTCGTGTTGATGACCTGTTCATCCAATAAACGCTGCCCTCCAGTAGTGCCAGGAACAGGCCTACAATAAAAAGGACATACTACCATACACTACCATTGACTAAGCTCATTATGAAGGAGAGACAGAATCCAGCCACACTGTAGTTGGAGTCACACGCAGGACGAAGTCCCGGGTTGGGTGGAAGAACACTCTTCCAAGCAGTACCGGGCCCTGCAATTAGAGTCCTCAGCTGCTGAGCCTCCCACAGGTTACACGTATTCATTGTCAGACCGACCCCTAGGGTGAAATACCTTTAATTGGGAAGTGTATCCATGTCAGATTTATGTCTAGGTTTCATTATCTGGTAACGACAATACTATAATCTGTAACTGTGACACATGTTCAATCAGTAACTAATAAATAACTGTACTTAGATTTTTTGTTTAGAAGATACCCCCTAAGATATATTTAATACTAAATAACTATTGTGCCATGCTACCAACCTTCCTCAATTTACATACTCTCCTACTATAACTCTCACTGTGCAGTGTCTCCATAATGGTTCCAATGGTAGCCATTACAATGATGTCAGAGGGATCCCTTATAATGATGCCAAAAGCAGTCATTACACAACCCATCATCAAGACCTACTTCGTCCACCTCAACCCACTATCAGAACCCACCTCGTCCACCTCAACCCACTATCAGAACCCACCTCGTCCACCTCAACCCACCATCAGAACCCACTTTGTCCATCTCAACCCACTATCAGTATCTTCCGCTTCCCCTTCAAAACAATATGAGGGCCCACCTTGTCACCATCAATGGGGTAGTACGGTTGGTCTTGGTGCCAGGGGGTTCGTTTTTCTGTGCCGGGTTCCTTATTGAGCACGTGCTCGTGGTAGAAGACGACACTGGACGACTTCATGAAGGCAGCAGCGATGGAGGCAGCCGGGGAGTCATTCACGTAGTCGCGGAACTCTTGTATCCATTGCCAGTTGCAGTAGTCGTTGAAGTAAGCCCCCTTTCCCTGCTGTATTGACGGGAGGCAAAGATTTTATTTGACAGTCCCATTTTTACATAAATTTTTATGACGTTTCTCAGTTGACACAAACTGATACTGCTTTGAAGGAATGTATGCATTTGATTTCACATTTGTGTTTAAATATTCATTTATTACGAAAAATCACACAATCTGAAGAAAACAATTTCTTATTTTATCATTATAAACATATTCATTAAGTACATGAAATGAAAAACCCATGAAGATTGAATTACTTCTCTGGTAATGGCTAATTTATTCAATAATATTGTTATTTATTCATTGCTATTCATTAACGTATGATATCGTACAAATCATAAGTTCCAAACAGCCAATTAAAAAACTTTTATGTTTGAGTTTAAAAAAAGATTAGCTATACTTAATTCTTACTTTTGGCTAGCAAATAAGACAAATACATCTGCCACAATTTCTTAAGTACAGCGGATACCTATTTTATTTTCCTATGACATAGGGTCTCGGGGTATTAGTTCATTGTTAACCGTTTCTTGTGATGTAGCTTAAGTGATGCATGTAACTGTGTTCCCACATCCATCGCAGGTCCTGGTGCATGAGATCCATCCACTGCAGGTCATGGTGCATGAGAATCATCCATCGCAGGTCCTCGTGCATGTGAATCATCCATCGCAGGTCCTGGTGCATAAGATCCATCCACCACAGGTCCTGGTGCATGAGATCCATCCACCGCAGGTCCTGGTGCATGAGATCCATCCACTACAGGTCCTGGTGCATGAGATCCATGCACCGCAGGTCCTGGTGCATGAGATCCATCCACCACAGGTCCTGGTGCATGAGATCCATCCACCGCAGGCCCTGGTGCATGAGATCCATCCACCGCAGGACCTGGTGCATGAGATCCATCCACTACAGGTCCTGGTGCATGAGATCCATGCACCGCAGGTCCTGGTGCATGAGATCCATCCACCACAGGTCCTGGTGCATGAGATCCATCCACCGCAGGCCCTGGTGCATGAGATCCATCCACCGCAGGACCTGGTGCATGAGATCCATCCACTACAGGTCCTGGTGCATGAGAATCATCCATCGCAGGTCCTGGAGCATGAGAATCATCCATCGCAGGTCCTAGTGCATGAGATCCTTCCACTGCAGGTCCTGGTGCATGAAAATCATCCATCGCAGGTCCTGGCGCATGAAATCCATCCACCGCGGGTCCTGGTGCATGAGAACCATCCACCGCAAGTCCTTATGCATGAAAACCATCCACCAGAGTTTCTGGTGCACAAGAACCATCCACCTCAGATCCTGGTGCATAAGAACCATCCACCACAGGTCCTGGTGCATGAGAACAGCAACTGAAGACCATTCTCCACATGATATGCCCTAATGCGAGAGGGTTTAACCTACCATAAGACACTGGCTGTATTGTGAGGGCTTTTGAAGGTTCTTGGCGATGCCCTGACGAACTTTTTCCACCCAGTCTTGGTGGAAAGCCTTCTTTACCAACACCGCTCCGTCCCTCTGGTACTGCTCCACCAGGGCCTCCTTCACCTTTACGTCTATCACCATCTTCCTTCTCACTTATGTCTTCTTCTAGAAGTGAAGTAGTCCTGTAAACACAAATGTGAAGGATATTTAATTAGGCTATAGATTGATACCTCCTACTTCATGGTCTCATCCACCATGTCCTCCTCCTCCTCCTTCTCCTCCTACTCCTCCGCATTTTTTACTTCCTCCTCTTTTACCTCCTCCTTCTCCACCACCTCCTCCTCCTTTATTTCCTCCATCTCCACCGGGACCAGCATCAGGATTTACTCCACTTCCCCACTACAAGATGTAAGTACAGTAAGCGTATCCATGTTCTTTGATATTCAGCATCTAAGTGGATGATATATTTACTCTTTAATATATTCCTCTAAAGTCTAAATTGTTAGCTAGTCGGCCACTGATTCTTAAATCGCAAATATGACACAAGGTGCTCAAGGAAAAGTGACAATAACAATCAGCCATGGACGTCAGTGTCACGGCTCAGGTTAATTCCTTATTTTTTTTTACTTTTATCCTCTTCGCCACTGATCGGCTTGTTAGCCGCTTGGGCGATCGGTCACGTCTCTTTTCCTTTATATTCTTCACCAAAAGGTCGGCTCGCTAGCCGCCCGGGCGATCGGTCACGTCTCTGTCACGCACTGTTGGCAAATACTGGGCATGCACCGGCTCCTGAATGTACCTGAACCCGCTCCAGTGTTGGTCAAGTCTTCTCTTGAAAGAGCTCACACTCGGTGCCGTCACAACACTCTCTGGTAGATTGTTCCAAGAGTTTACAACCCTCACTCCGAAAAAGTTTGCCCTCACGGTTTTCTGGACTTGCGGCTTCTTCAATCTTGAGCTGTGACCCCTTGTGGGGCGAGCGTCCGCCAGCTCCAAGTAAGGACACTCAACTGAGTAGTGACCCCTGAGATGCTTATAAACCTCAACTAGGTCCCCCCTTGCCCGTCTGTAGTATAAGCTAAGCAAGTTCAGGCGCTCCAATCTCTCAGGGTAGCTGAGGTGCCGAAGTGCAGGCACCAGTTTGGTGGCCCTCCTTTGAACATTTTCAACCAACTGACAGTCCCTAGCATATCTCGGGGACCAGATGGGGTGACAGTACTCCAGATGGGGAAGCACTTCACTCCTGAAGATCGTCACGAGGGACGGACCGTCTAGATATCTGAACGACCTTCTTATAAGACCCAATAATTTATTTGCCTGATTTACCTTCTTCTCGCAATGGCCCGAGAACTTCAGCTCATTGTCAACATACACACCTAGGTCCTTCTCACACACAGTCTCAACTAGTACATTTTCTTCATCCCGTTGGGACATATGGTACGCCTTCTTACCGTTGGTACGCCCCAGGTGCATCCTCTTACACTTCGTGACATTGACTCTCAGCAGCCATTCCTTCGACCATTCCTGGAGCCCACAGAGGTCCTTCTGCAGCTCTTCACAGTCCGCTTGGTTCTTAATTTCCCGAAATAACTTGCCATCATCGGCAAACATTTGTATGGAGGAGTGTACAACGTCAGGCATATCATTTATGAAACAAACAAGCAACAGCGGGCCCAATACACTACCCTGCGGTACCCCACTTGTTACAGGTACAGATGACGATTTCGTGCCATTAATCACCACACATTGCTTGCGGTGATGTAGAAAGTTTTCTATCCACGCTAGGACATTCCCCCGAATTCCGTACCCTTCCAGTTTGATTTTCAGCCTTTCGTGGGGTACACTGTCGAAAGCCTTGGCAAAATCTAGGTAAATATTGTCGATATTACCATCCCGTTCTAGAATATGGGTCCAAATATCCAATACCTTGAGCAATTGTGTCAAGCAAGAGCGCCCCTGCATAAAACCGTGTTGGCAATCTTTTACAAGGTTGTTTCGTAGTAAATGTTCCATTGCTGCATCTCTGATAATACTCTCAAGTACTTTACATATTATGCTGGTCAGGCTCACCGATCTATAGTTGTTCCTGGAGTGACTATCGCCCTTCTTGAAGATAGGACTCACATAAGCCACTTTCCATTCACTGGGGACCATTTGTTCATCCAGGCATTTACAAAACAGAATCTTCAGGGGCTCTGCAAGCTCGTTGCACAGCTCCCTTAGCACTCTAGGATGCACCATGTCAGGTCCAGGACTCTTATGGACCTTTAGCCTGGACAGTTTATTTCTAATACCCTCTTCTGTGAAGACAATGTGGGTCAGTGCTGTGTCGAACCGTCTGTCCTCAAACGCAGGTGTAACGACCACGGTCGTACACGTCAGTTAGCGCCAAAATCAAATGATTCATATTACGCTCAATAGCCCACAAAACATGTATCTCTGCTTTATTTTTTGAGTCCTCCATCTGAGGAGTCCGTTTTCTCGTCACTTCAAGATGCCTCAGTCCTCCGTTATCCCATTTTCTCTGACTTACTGAAACCAACCTCTCTATAAAATGAATTTGAATGTGAGAGAGAACACCCTGGTTTTGAGTCAGCTTAGATATGTCTGTTTACAGTTGAAACATTCAAGATCCATTGTGAGTGGTGTTGAACGCTTCAACTGTCCTTATTGTTAATAAGACGGGTCAAGTAAGTGAGTGTTGAGTCTGCCAGGACCAACGATACCCATCGGTTTCGTTCCCTAAGAATATCCATGAGTTTCTGATCGCGCCTGAAGTTAGATCATTTTGTCGCCCCGACATCAGAGAATCTGATGTTTATAGTTTAATTAGTGTCAGTTATCTATTTAAGAAAGTCATTAATTTCCTGAACTATTCTGTCAACTGGTATAATCTCCAAGATCTAACGTCTCCCTGTGAATAACTCCTTGTTCGCCGCAGGCCTGAGCTTGCACAGTTGATGTTATCAACGTGTATATTCCACCTTTTCCTGGCAAGCTCAACCTCTGATTAGATGGTATGAATAGACATAGGAAATTACCCTGATCAGGAATACCGGGAGTTCATAATTAAGTATACGGTGATCCAAAATGGTAGAGAAGGTATGGTGTTGGTAAGATTGACCTTTCTGGCATGAATGTGGAGGCCCAAGCTGCCCAGCAGGCGCACGTATATACCTCTACACGAGGGAGAATCACGCATTCGTGACTCTTCTTCCACGTCTACAGGTATGTTCACGTGTGTTCCACGCCGCCATATTAACTCAGTTTAACTTAGTCATTGTTGCGAATATCAGTGTTCATGTTTCAACATAGTACCTTCAGTGCCAATTAAGTCAAGTAAAGTAGAGCTCTAGCTATCGTCTGAACCGGTGCCAGACGTATGTTTTGTATAGTGAAGTTAAATATTCACGTATTCGTGACTCTTCTTCCACGTCTACAGACGCGGATGTGTTAGCCACTCTCCCGAAGGTCGATAGCTACCTATGGGCACCATGGTTCTTAGAGACTGTCTCTAAGGGGGCGCATTTAGAATCCCAGGACACGATTCCCCCGGGAAGCGCCCTCACCACTCTGCCAGTGTGTAACGAGTCAACCTCCCTGAGTGCACCTAGCGAGCGAGCCTTCAGCTGGGCGGCCGCTGTAAACAACTGTGCCCGCTGACTCCACCTGGAGATTGTACTTCATCTATTGCATGGAGCTGTGTCCGCCCATGTTTGGAGGGATAACTAGCAGAAATATAGTATCCCGGGTTAAGTATTGAACCCCTGAATGAGAGTTCAAGGTACCAGGTGGTTCCTTGAGAAGTGATAAGAATTATGGTATGTTACTAATTGTGGAATTGCCCAGTGTGTTATGTATTCATCTGTAATACCCATGAAATAAGAACCTGAGAGTATGAGGTTCTAACCACGAATTGAGAAGGTAATTTGTTCCTTGTTAAAGTAAGACCTGCGGGTCCAGGGTTATTGACAGTGTGTAAGCATTTCTAAATCTTACTTGTCACAGAAATACTACAACAATGTTCAATAAAGTAATGAATATTTGGAGGTGTTTAATGAGGTAATAAGTTCTTGAAGTGTTTGATGACTTAATCAGTTAATTTCGGTTCTGTTTTGTCTGAGTGAATCTAAGATGCATCTTCTCCACTCACTGTATTAATAAATATTGAGTTAGTAATCTGAGTATCACCACTCTACTCCTTCTAAACATTGGTTCCCAGAAAATAATACTTACTCACGTGCCTATACATCTACCACACTACCCAAAACCCTTCCATGAGTTCTGTTATATAATGAAAAGTCTGGGTGGTGGCAGCTACCCTTTGTAAGTATAAAAAGTGTTGTACTAAGAATAACATGGTTCCCCAGACTAACCCATGTATAAGAATAGACATAAAGCAAAGTATACTTCAGAAAGGTAAGAACATTGAAACTGAGAATATAATCTATATGAAAAGAAATGAAAAGGAAGAACATTGACTTGGAAAACAGTAGAGAAGCATAAGAGTTACTTATATAAGAATATAAGTAAGAATATATATGGAGAAGGATAAGTATATAAAACAGAGTACTCATTGGAAAGAGTACTACACAGAACAAATAAGTATATGAGTAAATAGAATACTAACAGAAAACAGTAGCTGGATGGTAAATTATTGAAAAGAGGAAAATCGGCCCGTTACACAGGAAGGTTAGTTGCATCCTCTCTTGTGAACACTGAGGAAAAGAAGCTGTTCAATGCCTCAGCTTTATCCTGGTCAGAATCTGCGTAACTACCATCTTCAAGCCTCAGGTCTGATATTCCTACTCGCGTTTTCAATTTCGACTTGGCATAGCGGTAAAACGCCTTTGGGTTTGACTTGACCTCGCGTGCAACCAGCCTTTGGAACTCCTTTTCAGCCCTCCTACACTCTATCTTTGCTTGGTTTCTGGCTCTTGCATACATCCTCCTGTCTTGCTCATCATTTGACCCAACCCACGTCTTGAATTTCTGGGTTTTCTTCTTAATTTTGTCGACCGCCGCATGGTTCATGTGTAGGGATCCCCTCGTATTCCTAGAAGCACTGGGTTTGGTCTTGGGTATATATTTATCGATCAAATGGGTCATTTTACTAGTTATGATATTCAGCGTAGTGTCTGCGTTCTTGTACCTTAATAAGTCAGGCCAGTTGATACCCCTCATCTCTTCCCTCATCCCATTGTAATTTCCCTCGTAATATTTGCACCTTGGCCTGGCCTTATCTTGAACTAGGTAACAGTTAAATCTGAATGACAACACTGTATGGTGACTGGTGCCAACTGGGGCAAGGTGTTCCAGTTTGGCCACCATACCCTCCTCGTTTGTTATGATGAGGTCAAGTGGCTTGGGTGTTTGCTCCCCTCTGTAATGTGTCATGTCTATTGTTATAATCAAATCAGAGATTGAGTTTGTCAGGAAAAAGTTAAATGGGCGTTACACACGCTCTAACAACTCTACTTACCGGAAACCACAAACCACAGCCAAGGAATTCTTCCTGGAGAGAGCCTTTATAGGTTTTGGAGAGTTTGAGTTTGACAGAATCTTTTCAGGAGATTAATGACTTTCTAAAATTGACAACTTACACTAACTAAACTACAAACATCAGATTCTCTGATGTTTGGGCATCAGAATATTCTAACTTCAGTAGCACTTGGAAACTCATGGCTATCCCCAAAGACGATATAAGGATATGCCACTCGTACTGACAGACTTGACACTCACTTACTTAACAAGTTTTACCAACAATAAAGACAGTTGAAGCTTTCAATATCACTCACAATGGTGAGTTAGGTCTGTTTTTCATACCAACAAACGTATGTAACGTTAATTTTAGAAATATCCATTTTTTAACACATTTTCACAAACTACAACAGTGTTTATATTTTCGTTTTCGCTCTTCACCCGTGGGTTAGTCCTGAAAAATTACCGCTTAGGTAAAGGTTAGGTTAGGTTAAGTTGTAATGACCACAGTCGTACACGTCAGTTAACGTAAAATCAGACGATTCATATTACGCTCAATAGCCCACAAAACATGTAGCTATGCTTTCTTTATTGAGTCCCCCGTCTGAGAAGTCCGTTTTCTCATCGCTTCAGGACGCCTGAGTCCTCCATTTTCTCTCAATTTTAAAGTGCACCTGAGACTTCGTTATTCCTTAGTATAATGACAGAATTTGAAATTGCAACTGCGGTTGCATATGTTGAGGCAACTTAAATATGTCTGATTACAGTTGGAACATTCAAAATCCATTGTGAGTGATATTGAAAGCTTCAACTGTCTTTATTGTTGGTAAAACTTGTCAAGTAAGTGAGTGTCAAGTCTGTCAGTACGAGTGGCATATCCTTATATCGTCCTTGGGGATAGCCATGAGTTTCCAAGTGCTACTGAAGTTAGATTATTTTGATGCCCAAACATCAGAGAATCTGATGTTTGTAGTTTAGTTAGTGTCAGTTGTCAATTTTAGAAAGTCATTAATCTCCTGAAAAGATTCTGTCAAACTCAAAATCTCCACAACCTATAAAGGCTCTCTCCAGGAAGAATTCCTTGGCTGTGGTTTGTGGTTTCCGGTAAGTAGAGTTGTTAGTGCGTGTGTAACGCCCATTTCACTTATTCCTGACAAACTCAATCTCTGATTTGATTATAACAATAGACATAAGGAATTAACCTGATCCGTGACACTGACGTCCATGGCTGATTGTACAGTGACCAAGTTGAATAGCATTTGTGTTGTTGGTGACATTAGCCTTTCTGGTATGTATGCGTAGGCCGGAACTGCCCCAGACTCACATATATACGAATGCACAAGGAAGAATCACACGTTAGTGACACTCTTCCTCAACGCATCTCCAGGTTTGTGAACGATCGTTTCCTGCCGCCATGTTAAGTCAGTTTAACTTAGTCGATTTTGTGAAAATCAGTGTTCATGTTTTAACATAGTGAAATAATCATGTGCCAAGTAATTCGAGTAAAGTAAGTATCGTCTGTATTGCTGTCAGACGTATAGTTATGAGTATTTGATATTTGAGTTAGACATTAGCACGCTAGTGACTCTTCCTCAACGCATCTCCAGGCACTGTCTTTGTTGGTACCACTACCGAGGTTCGGTAGCCGCCTATGAGCAAGATGGTTCTTGAAGGATGTCTTTAATATGGCGAGATAAGAATTCAAGGACAAGATTACCCAGGGAACGCCGTGCGGAGACACCTCACAGAGTTTACCCCCGGGCGCTAGCAAGGAGCGAGCTTCGGCTGTCTGTGGCGTAAACAACTCCCGACACTAGTGGACTCAGTCTTTCCCATTCCATTGACCTTGCTTATATGTATTGAGCAGTATTGGTATCTATGATTGCGGATAATTAGCAACAACAGAAGATCGCGGAAAGGTGTTATCACTACCAGAGACACGACCTTTATTGAAACCGAAACTGACAAAGAAACGCTACATACTTCAAGAGGACTCCCGACGCTCACCTTAACCGAGGAGCCGGGAACATTTCACCAGGGGAACGCGGAAGTACTTCTGAGCATCAAGCTCGCTCACCGTATGAGGGCTGGTACTGCCCCCATTTATAAGGGCCTCTGTGAGCCAGTAACAATTCCTTTTACTCTTATACTTATCATCATTGGTAGCGTGACGATAGGAGGCTCGTGGGTAGGTGTAATGATAGTATCGAGCAATAGGTAAGAAATAACGGTAAATACTGTAGGTAATTAATAGACACAATTATACAAATACAAAGTTTATTTAACATGAATATGAAATTAAAAGAAAGAAATTATTTGTACTAACAGACGAAATCTAGTACTAGGCCCTCAGGCTCAACATACTCACACCATTACTGGGTGGACATAATAACACTTCCAACCCTACTGGGTGGACATACTCAATACACAACTAGTGTAGTCACTTAGCACCAAAAATACTAGGGCAACTGCCACTACAATACTCAGTCGTCAGGTGTGATACTCAAGCAACAGCCATGGGGTCCAGCCACCATGGAGTACTTTCCAACGACTCTGGAGATCCCAGTGGAGTAATTCCACCACACAAATAACCCTACTGAGTTAGACACTCATCCACCAATGATGGGGGCTGGTAGTGGTGGGTGGCTTGGTGACCCGGCGTCACCTCGTGGGCTGAGCGTTAGGGACAGACGAGCCAGCTATGGGGGCTATAGGTAGTCTGAAGTGTCTGACGGCCGGGTCTCACGAAGGTAAAAGATCCTACTGGACCTCGGACATCTTCCCAGACATTGTGGATACAACATCCACCCTACAGACACGGCCTAGGCTGCGTTAGGGACCTGTATGGATGAAGGGACGGGCACTTACTAACCGGTGACAACAACATCACGTTTCAGGGGACGTTAAAGACGTAAATATGACTTTACTCAGAGCATATCAACTACGTTACTGTAACACTTGCACAAGCAACTATTAATTGGGTCAAATCACTTAAAGAAGGGCAAATTACAACACAGCGTGGATTGACCTACCTGTATGGGTGAAGGGACGGGCACTTACTAACGGTTGAAATGCCCGCGGCGCCCTCACTCAAAACAGGCCAGGGAGTCCACCTACTCCTATTCCGATGAATTAATTTACGGTACACTCTGACGTTGAAATTGGGACTCAGCTATCGAAAGCAAAATTAAATGGATTACAAAGTGTTGGGTGGCAACAGGTCCCAGCATACAGCGTCTGCTCTCGGTGACGTCACCAAGGAACCGAGAAAACGGAGTACGTTTCCACTGGGGGACTCAAGAGGGTTTTGTGGACGTTTGAGCGTAATATGAATCCTTAAGGTTTTCAGGTTAGCTCGTATCATGACCATTACAACCGAAACCACTAACGTTGAAGAAGGACCATAAGTGACGACTATGTGAATAATGTGCATAAATACAAAAGGAAGCAAGGGAAGCCTCCTGGGATCGAGTGGATGTTGGAATTCACAATGGATATGGTCGGCAAGGCGGAGGAGGCCCCAAATGGACAAGGACCGGAGGAACCAAGCTGAATATATGCAGACTCATCCTCATGGCAATTCTGGTCGAGGAAGAAACTTGTGGGTCTGGCGACATCAGGAATACAAAGGAAGGGATTTCCCCACGAGATGGACGCGCTGGAACGAAGACGCTCCATCAGGACTGGTGGCGTAAGCAGACTGGAACCTTACGTGGGTGCAGACGGTCTGATCAGAGTAGGCGGCCGACTGAAACGTGCTGCTCTCCATCCAGAGGAAAGAACCTCATACTGTTACCCAGGGACAAAACCCACAGAACTTATCGTACAGGAGGTACATTCGACCAGGGCTGGCCAATCAGGACGTGAGTACACTCTAGCTGCGCTACGCCAGATGTATTGAATACCCAAGTGCCATAAGATGATCGACCAAGTACTACGTACGTGTGTAATTTGTCAAAGAAAGCTACTCATGAACGTCAAGCAGACCTGCTAGAGGACCGGGTACATCCAGAAGATCGGCCATTCACCTACACCGGAGTCGACTGTGTTTGGTCCCTTTATGGTTAAACAAGGCCGGGCCCGGGCGAAAGGATGGGGATGCTTGCTTACATGTCTGGCCACCGGAGCTATACACCTGGAAGTCCTCACCTCACTGAACACAGACTCATTCATCAACGCCATGACGAGGTTTACGTCCCGCGGAGGACCTCCAAAGCGTCAGATCTGTACGGTGAAGAAGGTTCTCCAGGGGATGATGGGCACACAGGTACATAATGACGAGCGACTCAACACCCTGTTCTGTGCCATGGAAGAGATCGTCAACGGGAGGCCTATCACCCCAGTATCCGACTACCAGAAAGACCTAGGAGCACTCACTTCGCTTCACCTACTGCGAATGCACACGGGAATCCTGTCCATTGGAGGCGATCACTCCATAGCACAAGCGTACCGACAAAAATGGAAGCATGCCCAATTCATTGCAGACCAATTCGGGAAGAGGTGGGTTAAGGAATATCTCCCGATAATCCGGCAGCGACAACA
This sequence comes from Homarus gammarus, assembly GCA_958450375.1. Taxonomy (NCBI): domain Eukaryota; kingdom Metazoa; phylum Arthropoda; class Malacostraca; order Decapoda; family Nephropidae; genus Homarus; species Homarus gammarus. The sequence goes on along the minus strand of CAUDMG010000789.1, from coordinate 24,675 downwards.
ACACTTCAGGGCGCACCACAGCTTCCGCACTGGGGACATCGTCATCATATCTGGACATCCTCTCCCAAGGAGCGGATGGATGCTGGAAAGGGTATTGGAGGAAGTACCGGGTGATGACGGCCGGTGCGGCGTACCAAAGTAAGACGAAGGACTCAGTGTTAATACATCTAGTGACAAAGCTCTGCCTATTGGAGGCAGTCGGAGAGTGAGACTCCATGCAGACAATGGGTTTCACGCAAGCTCAACAGGGGGAGTGTTACCACCACAGTAGGATATGTTACCGCCATTAATAGGATAAACTGGAAGAGAGAGAGAAAGACAGGGTTAGAGAAAGAGAAAGAGTGCTGACAAACTCTGTTGGGGTGAAACAGATGGCCCTCCTCTCGGGCTGACTCACTCAGTATGTAGGTTCAGAAGACAGTCTCTATCCGTCCAGTGACCGATCAAGTCAGGGAAAATAAGTCCTACATTAGACCCGAAAAACGTAAGTTTTATATGGTTTAACACCCTACTCTACTCAAATATACTATATGTAGTCGCTAATAGTGATGGAACATACGATTGAATTAATTATATCATATGTAACATATGTAATTTGTGCTCTGCAGGTTTTGACCGAATAAAGAACAATCGAGTCCTATGTGTAAGGGTGTCATTAACCCACAGTCGCTCAATGGCGCCTCTTGTCTGTCAAATACTGGCATTTGAAGATGCTTTCTGGTAGGAACAGCAGCATTCTCAGCAGCCGTAAAGTCTTTTGACCTGTGTTCATTTTATCATGTAGTAATATCTCCGTTAGCCGAAATCCCTCAAACCCAGAACTTTCCAATAGCTGGAATTGAAATTTTCTCGAATTATTGTTCCCAAAGCAGGAATGTTTTGGAGACTTATTGCTTTGGGAATGAATTTCAGAGGGACACATTTTCCGGAAAATTATGATAAATTTTTTCCCAGATAACCGAGAAAGTTTTTTACGGAATGCGGAAAATTCCGGAGATGGGGATATTTTTCTGGGTTTGAGAAATGATGTAATGGACAATTTCTGGAACTGCCGAGAACTTTTTTTTATTACCAGTGTAAAGGCCTGGACTTTGGGCTATAAATCCCTTGCCAGCCTAATCAGGATCTTATGAAAGGAAAGTCAAGAATCATGGGTTTCCATGGGGTAACAAACAACCATTAGAGATTGACATCTCTTTTCTACGAAAATATTCACAATAATTGACACCACTCACACAAATATTAAGTAAACAATTAAGGAGTTAACAATTAAGGGAGTCAAACAATTACGGGAGTCAACAATTACATGAGTCAAACAAAGTACAGATATTTCCTATGGCTGAAAGGGTTGCTCATTTTTTCACACTTTTTTATAAGTGTGGGTGGGGGTGTTTTTTCCCATTATTTTGTTATTCCTGAATTCATTGGTGCCAGAATTAATGAAATCCAACATGTTCTAGGGGTCGCGAATCCAAATATAAAAAATGAATTTTTGCGAAAAAACGTCAAAACTCAAGCTTTTTCTCTTATAGATCAGCAATCGCGCTGCTTTTCACTACTTAACCCTAATGGCTGGCTAGAGCAGCTATTCAGCTTTCCATTGACACCTAATTCGATTGCATGCACCTCTTATTTGACCTTCTAAGTCAGGTCAAAGGCTGTAGCCTACCTGCGTTAACGGAGTTATAAATTCACTAGGTTCACATTGGCAGCTTTAAAACCCTGCGCTTCTTTGCAGTGTTTTGACATGTGTTGTGTTGTTGTTGGTACTGTGGTGTTATTTTATAATTTACTCAAATCTGCTATATAGTGTGGCAGTAAATTTATGGTTATCTATTTATGTTGTATTTTCTACAGGTGATTAAATTGCTCTTATGTGACCCTATTTTGTTTGCCTCTTTTGTTTTATTACAAAACGTTTTTTTCTTACAGAGTTCATCTGGAAGAGAGTGAGTCGCAGTCGGGGAGAATGCTAAGGGGACTGTCAGGCCAACATCATCCACTACCCGTTCTGCCACTGAAATCTATCTAGTAGGCCAGCCAGCATCGTCAATTAGAGGCAGTAAACTCCCGACGATGCGTCAAGTCCTGAAGTTCTTCTTTCACACAGTGAATGAATCTGGTGACAGACAGGAGACGTTTAAAGAAACAGTGAAAAACGTACTCACGTTCTGGAATTTAGCTCGCATCAAGACTATCTCAGAGAGGGGGTGCCGGGAGAAGCTGACAAGGTTATGGGAGGACTGGAGAAGTCTACAAAAAAGTCGGGACAGGGCTGCAAAGGACAAGGTTGAAAACTTCAAGTCTCAACTTGACCTGTTGTGGGACATCGGAGCACCGGACGCCGTAGAGGACATCGAGAAGAACCGGCTGCTTACACCGGCCGACAAACAACAAGACATCGCCTTCTATCAAGACCAAGGCGGAGAAAGAAAAGCGCTCATGAGTGGTAACGATACGATTTTTGCCGCTAAGAAGAGAAAGCAGGAGGAACGAATCGAGAAGCAAAGGTCGAAACAGGGAAGGTTCGCAGCCTGTGAACCAAGCAGCAGTGATTCGAGACCTCAAACCTCTGTGGTGGCTGACACCCCAACGGAAGTAGAAATGGAGAAAAAGGACACAGCGATACAACCTGGCAGGTACACATCAAAGCACCCTTATGTGACGGTTCAGCTTCCACCTCGCATTCTCCAAGAGCCAGCATTAAAGGAACTCGCTGACCGTCTTCGGATATCCAATAACGAAGTAAGTGTATCCATAAATGTGTTTGGAATGTTTGAAATTTCTGTTAATTATTTGATAAGCACTTAAACAGTCGACATTTTCTACTGACACCCTTGCCTGCTTTTGCTCACAGATAGTTTCGGTGGTCGCAGCAGTGCTGCGCTCTGCTAACCCGCCAGGCGATCTGTCTGAGTTCCGGATCTCGAGAGAGACTGCGAGACGGGCGCGAGCTTCACACCGTCGTCAGGTAGCTGCCGCACAAAGGGAAGCCTTCACGCCTCCACCACATGCAGTGGTGCACTGGGATGGTAAGCTGGTTAAGGTGAGAACACGTTTAGGTACTACATTAATATTTTACCAAAGCCTAGACTATTGTAATATATTGCTAGAAATGTATCAAATCATTAACAAAAAGCTTGGAGAAAAAGGACGCCTTGATAATTCTTCATTATCTGTCTGAATTTTTATATTTCTCTTATTTCAGAACGTCGTGGGAGAAGAAGAACACCGACAGGCCATCTTCATCTCAGGGCGCGGCCATGAGGAAGGGAAGCTGCTTGCTGTCTTGCCAGTGAAGGACGGCACTGGCCTGACCCAGGCACGCGCAACAGCTCGTGCTATCGAGGACTGGAGCTGCGCTTCAAACGTCAAGGCACTGTGCTTTGATACAACGTCGTCCAACACAGGGCGAGTCCAAGGTGCGGTTGTCCATCTGGAGGCGCTGCTGGAAAAACAGCTGCTGAGGCTTGGGTGCAGACACCACGTCATGGAACTGGTGGTGAGAGCCGCTGCCAGCAACATCTCAGTATCTCAGGCTGGACATTGCAAATCTACCAGAGTCTGACTGGCTCAGTCACCTCCGACACAGGACCGTTAGCTACCTGCTGACCGTCACAGAATGGGCCAGAGAGGATTACCGAGAAGCGGCAGAACTAACGCTCCTCGTTCTCGGTGTGAATCCTCTGCGCGGCACGCACTTTCTGCGTCCTGGCGCATGTCACCACGCTCGCTGGATGGCGAAGATCATATACTACCTCAAGATCTACATGTTTAGCCACCAGCTAGAGCTCAGCAGTGACCTGTGCGTCAAGCTGCAGAGGATGGCGATCTTTGTGTCTCTGCTGTACACACCGGCGTGGCTGAAATCACCAGTAGCCGAGGATGCGCCTGTGAATGACCTGCAACTGCATCACGAACTCCTCCGCTACAGGGCCGTGGACTGTGAGGTGGCTGATGCGGTGCTGGCGGTCGCGAGCCGCCACCTGTGGTATCTAAGGCCACAGACCGTCGTTCTGTCGCTGTGCAGCGAGAAGTTGAGTGCGGCAGAGAAAAAGGAGATGGCGACCAAATTGAGCTGCCTAGAAGAAACGAACGACTACGCCAACGACAACTTGGTCATCCAACAGACTACACGGCTTTCCGACCTGATAGATGAACGTTCATGGATGATCTTCAAGGAGCATCATGTGTGCGGCACAGCATGGCTGATGTCACCGGTGGAAGACTGGGAGAAAAACGAAGAGTTCATGAAGCTGAAAGATTTCTCCAGAAGCCTGAAAGTAACCAATGACGTGGCCGAAAGGGGAATAAAGCTTATGCAGGACTTCATTGGTTCAGTCACGAAGGATGAGCAGCAGCTGCAGGATGTCATGCAACTTGTGAAAAAGCACAGGAAGCAGATGAGTGGCTTCAGCAAGTCTGCTCTGATGCAACTGTGAGAGTTGAATAGAGGGGGGATTGAACTTTCAAATTGCATCTCCTCCTAGAGTTATTGACCTATTTCAATGATGTTTGTTTTTTTAAGAGGGAAATATATCATGGAAAAGACTGTGACGGCAAAATATTGATATGTGTTTTCGAATAAATGGAAAAGTCAAAACTATGAATATTTTGGAATCTGGTTCCCTTAAAGCAGGTAAAGCCTTTGACCTGAACTAGAAGGTCAACTAAGAGGTGCATGCAATCGAATTAGGTGTCAATGGAAAGCTGAATAGCTGCTCTAGCCAGCCATTAGGGTTAAGTAGTGAAAAGCAGCGCGATTGCTGATCTATAAGAGAAAAAGCTTGAGTTTTGACGTTTTTTCGCAAAAATTCATTTTTTATATTTGGATTCGCGACCCCTAGAACATGTTGGATTTCATTAATTCTGAGACCAATGAATTTAGGAGTAACGAAATAATGGGAAAAAACACCCCCACCCACAATTTTCTAAAATTGGGAAAAATGAGCAACCCTACAAGTGAAGATGAATACTCCTAACCAGCCAGGTGGAATGTTCTGTTAACGCGGTGGTCCGCTCTCAGGGGAAGGCCCAGGGCAGCTTCCTCACTTGGCGCCGCTGTTGGTGGGCGATATCTTGCCACACAGGAGAGACGCCAGGGCACGGACAGTGGATAGGGCGTGGAGGAATTGGCGATGATGTGGCAGCCGCGGTAGTAGCTGGAGTAGGTATCTGCAGTTGACAGCCAAATTGTGAATGACTGGGGAATCAGCCCAAGAGTCCCAGAAACCTCAGATAAGGACACAACCAGAGTTGGAATCTAACAGCGGGGTGTGAGTACAGCTGTGGTGACGCTGGTTAGTATCTGAGGTGCGACAAGGCAGCAGCGACCTTCTCACCTCCGTCTAACCTTCCCCCTGGTGGGGCCGCGAACAAGCAAACGAGCGGAGGACAACCATCCAGCTCGTTGCAGCCCTTACACAGCTCCCCCAACAAAAATCTACTGTAAGGTAAATTAAAACTTAAGATTAGTACAACAAAACATATAACAATCCTACAACAAATGGTTAAATATACAGAGCAAAATAAAGAATAGAAAATGGTCACATTAAAAAAAAAAAGTGGTAACTTGATATCCAAATATCGTAAGGCCATATCAAGGAAATGAAGGTGGGATCCACCTCAGTCCAGGTTTAAGTTTGGGCCCATTGCCAGTCGTGGAGGATTCTTCTATACCATCCGGTGTCATCGGTAACTGACAGCTGAGATCATCCAAGTCTGGTGCCTGAACTTCACACGAACTCTTCCAGGGTAGTGCCTCGACCGACTCCAGATTGGGATCGACGTCAAGGACAAGAGCAAAGTTAATGTAGGCCCTGCGATGATATTTCTTTAACAAATTTGCTGGATATAATTTAGGTTTCTTAGAGGAAGGGGGTGAGAGCAGTCCAACAAAATCTGAGGCGACCCGAGAAGATGGCTCTGTAATGATGGGTAAAGGCTTAAGAGGAACAGGATGGACTCTACCCTTGGCGAACTACACTGGCACTGATCACAACTCCTACAAAAGCCTTGAATATCCGCTCCCATATCTGGCCAGTACAATTGATCAGCAACCTTCATATAAGTTTTCCTACGAGAACAGTGTCCTGCTAGAGGGCTCTTGTGAGCTACAGAGAGAATGTTGCTACGACACTCAGCAAGGACAACTACTAAAAACTGACCTTCTTTGGCTGTTTGTTTGGATGACACACAACACTTATGTACCAGACCATCAATACAAACAAACTTGTAAACAGGACCATCTCTAGCCTGATCCTCCTCCCCAGAAGTCACTTTCTCCCTCACCGGCGTTAGAGTGGTACACGAGGCTTGAAGCTTGGCGAACTCCTTGAGCGTCACAGTCAGTGGCTGCAATTTCGGCAGAACCAGGGGATGTAGTCGTTCCACTTTCATCGACCGTGTCTCCACAGGTTGGACCTTTGCTGGAGGTGAGGTGACGTGTGAGGGTGGCGAGGCGACGTCGGCCGGTGGCGAGGCGACGTCTTCAGGTGGCGAGGAGAGCTATAAGGGTTCCGGGTCGTTAGGGTCACGAACTCCAGGAACATTACCAGTGAGAACACTAGCAAATTTAATGGGCGCTATTACCACATCAGACCAACCAACGAAATAGGGGCAACACAGGTAGCACCCTAACAAAAGGGGACTGGTCAACACGGCTTAAATAATCGGTGACACTAACCTTCGAGTAGCTGGAGATTTCAGCGTCAGGCAGGATTTCCTCAGAGACAATAATACACGAGCAACCGGTGTCCCTAATGATAGTATATGCCCAAGATCCATTTATCGTTCCGCTGACACAATAACTGGGACAGCTCCAGTCTTCGAAACCAAATCCGACCTTGTAGCTGGGCTGATGCATGTCGGTAGATTTGAAGGCGCGGGGATTCCTGGGACAGGGAGAACGAATGTGCCCTTCTTCTCCGAAGTTGTGGCACAGTACGACCGGTGAACTTCTCCTCTCTACTCCTGGGAATGGTTCCTTGGAGGACGGAGGCTTCGTGTTCTTCACTGGGGGAGTAAGAGACTTTGGGTAGACGTTGCAAGCGGACGCCAGGTTGTCAACAAGTTCTACAGCTTCTCCTAGCGTCGCTGGCCTGCGTTCTTTGATGAATATTCTCAGGTCTGGCTGTAGAGAAGACAGAACCTGATCCAATAACATAAAGTTAGTGAGAGACACAAAGGTTTCATCAACCTCTGACGCCTCTAGCCATTTTTGAAACAAACGACCCATGTAGATTGAAAATTGCTGGTAAGTTTCCCCTGCCCTAGTCTTTGTTCTGCGGAAATCGACACGATAACCATCAGAAGTCTTGTTAAGCCCTCGCAAGAGAGCTTGCTTCAACAAAGAGTAATCTCTAGTGATGTCGGCAGACCGGGACATATAAATTTGTACCGGTTTACCACTCAGTAGGCTACCCAATCTTACAGCATAGCTATCTTGGTCCACATCAAGCAGCTCAGCTACCCGCTCAAACCTAACAAGGTAGGAGGCGATGTCTTCTCCTTCACGATAAACAGGCAAACTAGGTTTTACAACATTATCTTGCATAGGGCCAGAGGATTCTGGTCGACTTGGAGCATTAATCCGGGCCTCAGGCAGCAAATGGCGCTCCCACGGCGACTTATAACAAACATCAGTAACGAATGTTAACCCTCAGAAACCAAGGTTAGACAATCCTGGCAAGGTCGCCACTTGTATAGGCCTGGACTTTGGGGTATAAATCCCTTGCCAGCCTAATCAGGATCTTATAAAAGGAAAGTAAAAAATCATGGGTTTCCAAGTGGTAACAAACATCCATTAGAGATTGACATCTCTTTCCTACGAAAATAATCACAATAATTGACACTACTCACACAAATATTTAATAAGCAATTACAAGAGTCAAACAATTGAGGGAGTCAAACAATTACGGGACTCAAACAATTACGAGAGCCGAAAATTATGTGAGTCAAACAAAGTACAGATATTTCCTATGACTGCAGATGAATACTCCAAACCAGCTCGGTGGAATGTTCTGATAAAGTGGTGGTCCGCTCTCAGGGGGAAGGTCCAGGGCAGCTTCCTCACTTGGCGCCGGCTTTAGTGGGCAATGTCTTGCCACATAGGAGAGACGCCTGAGCACTGACGGTGGATAGGGCGTGGAGGAAGTGGCGATGACGTGGCAACCGCGGTAGTAGCTGGAGTTGGTGTCCGGAGTTGACAGCTGAATAGTGAGACTGGGGAATCAGACCATGAGCCCCAGGAACCTTAGATGAGGACACAACCAGAGTTGGAATAGAACAGCGGGGTGCAAGTACAGCTGTGGTGACAGCTGGGTAGTGTCTGCTGTGCAATGAGGCAGCAGCGACCTTCTCGCCTCCGTCTACCCCCAGAATGGGGCCGCGAACAAACAAACAAGCGGCGGACAACCATCCGGCTCTTTACCCCCCTTACAACCAGAAACATTCTGGGGATGAGGGATTTTTTCTGGATTTGAGAGAATGGTCTCGTTACCAGGAAAACTCTCATTCATGGAGGTGCCCTTCACCAATTGTTCCGGCTAACAGAGATCTCACTGTAATTTGTGTTTTCCCCTAATAGAATTTGGGTTGCTAACCCCTGACCTAATGCTGGCCTGTGACAAGACACATCAGCTAGACTAGGATAGCCTTATTCTGGACTACTTCAAATAAATAGGTTATTGATAGCATAGCCTTGCCAAACCTAAATGACAAATCACTTCTCTTATACTACTGATTTAGCCGAGACCCTGGTGCTTTCCTTGCAATGTTTGGGTAATTTGGTCTGAATTTGCTTGAATTTCATCAAAAAGGCAATAATGAAATCCTCACACTAAATAGCATTAGCCTTAAAGTTTCAACAATTTATACTCCACCATAGGCTACTGTTGATGGAAAGACTGGAACTAGGCCTAAGATAGCTGTTAGACAGTGTCTCACTGAGAGCCTGACACTCACCAAATTTGTCATGTACACATTCTCTAACATAACATAACCTAACCAAACCAAACTTAACCTCTAACCCAGTGGTTCTCAACCTTGTTTGCCCCATGCACCCCTTTCACCATATGTCAGAATGTCATTTCCCCCTCCTTTCCAAGATTGTCTGCCTCAAAAAGTGCATTCCAAATAATATGCATATAATACTGAAAATCCTTTATTTTTTCCATATTAGTATCAGTTTTCCCCCACCCCTGAAAACCTGAGTGGGGAAATTCCCCCAGGGTTGAGAACCCCTGCTCTAACCTATTGGTATAATTTCCTCTTTAAATATACTTCATGTTCTAACTAAATTAATTAGGCCCCCAAGTTTAAACATTTATTTGGTTAAGACTGAAAAAGTAGTTATATAGGCCCCTAGCTTAATCAAGTTAATTGCAATCTATATTTTACTCCCAATATCATTTAATTTTGGCTAGCCTATGGACATGTAGAGCCTTTCATGTTATCATAAGCCACATACATAAGAAAATAAGCATAGGATATTGGTTGAATATCCAAAAAACAAGGCGAAGTCTAGGCATGAATGTTCACTTGACCTCATATTTGACTTTCATTACTTCGCGACATTAATAAGGTCTGTCTGTAAATTTACTCGGTCATGAAAAGTTTTTGTACCCTAAGTGTGGACAATACAAACCTTTTTGGTAAAAATTACTTGAAAAGTTGTTATTAGGTAAAAGATACGTCTCTTCCATTCTGCGACAAATATAAAAAAAGGGACGAAAATGACAAACTGAAATATTTTAGTATGTTTATGTACAAAACATTTTCTTTATTATTCTATGATAAAACAAGTCTAAAAAGTTTTATTACAACATACATTACTAATTTTTTTATGCAATCAGGAGTGTTAAAGAACTTAAGGAGGTGCTGTAAGTTATGGGCTAGATTACAGGATCACTTACGGAGTTCGCTGCCAAATATTTGTTTTGAGTATACCAATCGGAGACTGTAAGTCCAATTACGGGGTAAACAAAGAGATACAGCCCTGTAAATGTTTTTTGAGTATTCAGCCCCCACAGCCTGCAACGCTTGGATGTCGTAAGTATGCTCTAGGCGTCTGACAAAACTTATATATAAATACCAGTAAGCTGCCCATTTCTATTCAGTGTCAAGTACAATCCTAGTGACAGCTAAAAATAATTGTTGTTCAAATATTGTGGAACTGTTGTGAGCGATATAAAGTGAAAAGACTAAGGAATTGTATACTGTTAGGGTGCTGACTGTATACCTGTATATTCGAAGTGATACGTCCAGTATTAAGGACAGACTTTGTGAAGAGTTTTTTGGCTGCTTAGTTATTATTAAAGCAGACTACAGTTCACAAGTGTGTTTCTGTGACCTGGTGGAAATCAACCTGCCAGTTGTTTTGTCTGTACACTGATACCGATCGTCGGGAAATTACTGGAGACTGGCGGGACAGCTAGTGGTAATTTAACGATATATGATATATCTACTGCTTCTCTATATACGACCTGCCGCTGGTAACCAGCGTTGGACTCTGGCAAGAGGTGAAATGGATTCGTAACAATAGTATACAATCATATATCTTTATAGTATGAAATCAATATAATGAAACTATATCTTAAAACAATCTTACCTTTCTGTGTGATGGTAGACGCTTGAGGGAGTTGTAACTGCGTAAATATAAATAAAAGCACTTTACAAAAATTTCTTCACTTTTACAGATAGCGGAGACGTTTATCATATCCACAGAGTGGAATTTATTTCTAAGTTTACACACATGACAGTGTGAGCATGATGAATATCGTAAGAAATAACCACTTCATAAATACTTATTTAAAAACTTATAAAATCGCTTTTCAACATTTTCATCAATCTTACAATTAAATAAGACGTTTGTAGTAAACACAGAGGGGCATAATTGAGTAGTCACTACTCAATTATGCCCCTCTGTAGTACATACATGACAATTACATGTATGAATACCGTAGGTAAAACATCGTAAAAAAAAGTATTATTAAACACTTTGCAAAAACTTTACAGGCAAATATTACGAAAAAAAATATTTAAAAGGCTTCTCTGTACCTACCAACTTGCCGCTTGAGGGAACTGTGAGTCTGCTACTATGGCTGGCCCTGGTGTCAGGCAATGGAGTAGTTGCCACGTAGCAAATAAGTGGTGGATTGCCACAAGTGAGAGGGTCTACAGGAATGGCGCACTAAAATCTCAGCGTCAATCGGAATTACTCGATTTTTGTGTTTTATTTCTCTTAATAAACCGTTAAATAATATCATTATTACACACACCCATACTACGCACATACACACACACACAAACACACCTGTACTTTCATATATGCATACATACACATGCATTTATACATGCACACTGCTCACATTCTTCATTCCTTTATATACATTCACTATATATATATATATATATATATATATATATATATATATATATATATATATATATATATATATATATACTGTATATACGCACTTTACACACGCAGACATAAACACACACATACATACACACATTCCATCTGACACACTCTCGTGTATATAACATACTTATGTACATATGCATAACATTCATAGTAATCGCAGAAGCGTCGATCTCATGAAGTACTGTAAAACAAAAACGGAGTTAAAGAGCAAAATCTTTGTGCAAATTGATTTAAAATTGATTAGATATTAATAAACACACTTGTTTATGCAAAACGATTGGATTTAAATTGCAGACCTCTGATTCATAAATTATGCTTACAAAATTTCTAATTATAATAATTATCATAGACAATGAGATTCTAAAATTGAAAAACTACTGCCAACTAGTGTTATATTGATAGTAACTCACCCATGGTAACCCAACTCAGCTGTCCGATAAGTCACCAAGTGGGCGTCGGCCTCCTTCTTTGATCCTTGGACCACTGCCAACTACGTTACGTGTTGCCGCCACAGTGGGATAAAATAGAAGACAGAGAGAGAGGGATGGAGAGACAGAGGGGAGGGGTGGGACAGGAGAGAGACAGTTTAGTTTAGTTTAACAAATTTATTGAGACAACTTTGAGTACAGTTTGCCTATTTTGAGTAATTCAGTCAGATCTTGACACTGAGGGTGATATCACTTCTCACTGCCAGGCAGGACAGAGGTTCATACACAAAGAACTACATCATATTCATTAACAGTACATGTATTTATATATATATATATATATATATATATATATATATAAATATAAATACATATTTATATATATATATATATGTATATAAATATACATATATACATATATATATATGCAAGTAAATCACTGTAGGTGCGCGTGATCTAGGTATATGCTGATAACCACAAGGAAAGAAGAAAACACGAAGTTCCCAAGCGCTTTCGTGTAATTCACATCTTCAGGGGTGAGTGCAGACTAAAGAGAAATACAAAGCAAGGTGTATATATAAAGAGGAGGGTGAGTCCAGGTCCACAATGGTCAGGTATTAAGTAATGACCCTACTAATCTTTAAATAGCACACAACGGTTGGTGGTCAGGTCAGATGGTAAGGTGACCCGACCTTCTCACCTGGTTACAAATCTTCTTAATTACAAAATTGTCCAGTTTGTACATGCCATTACTCAAATTCATGTTGAATGCTTCGGTATGTTTAATAAGACTAGATTCTATGATGTTCCTACTATCAATTGAATTACAAGGTAATATTGAGGAGGCATTATCCCAGTCAGTGCAATGCTTGTTATCCCTCAAATGAACAAACAGAGCATTGGATTCCTGGCCTGTCCTATCACTGTATTTGTGTTGTTTAATTATAGTTGCAAGATCTTTACCTGTCTGGCCTAAGTAAAACATATTACATTCCTTGCAAGGAACTTTATAAATGCAACCAATTGTGTTGTTGGGGGAGTTCTTGATTAACATTTGTTTAACAGTGCATGAGTTTTTAAATGTCACATTGACGTTCCAGGTTTTTAGTTGTGAAGGAATGTGTGAGAAATTTTTGTGAAATGGTAATATTAAGATATTCTTATGGTCATGGGTGGGCTTGGGATCAGTTCTATAAAAAGTTTTCTTAGTAATGTTTAGGCATTTGTCTATGAAAGATCTAGGGTATTTAAGGTTTGAGCCAATATTATATATATATTTGTATTCCTCATCAATGAATTCCGGACTGCAAATTCCCAAAGCACGTAAAAACATTGTTGAAAATACTGACTGTTTGACTTTATTATGGTGGGCAGAAAAATAATGAATGTATGAACACACATTAGTTGGTTTTCTATAAATACTGAACTTAAAAGTGGTACCTATTCTGTGTATCAGACAGTCTAGGAATGGCAATTTACAGTCTTGCCCTGAAGATGTGAATTACACGAAAGCGCTTGGGAACTTCGTGTTTTCTTCTTTCCTTGTGGTTATCAGCATATATATATATATATATATATATATATATATATATATATATATATATATATATATATATATATATAAATATATATATATATATATATATATATATATATATATATATATAAATATATATATATATATATATATATATATATATATATATATATATATATATATATATATATATACATATATAATCACGACCTCACCAGCAAGGAATCGAACCCTCGACCTACTGGGTGTGACTAGTAGGTCGAGGGTTCGATTCCTTGCTGGTGAGGTCGTTGATTATATGTTCAAAGTCCGCGTGTTAAATGGACTAAAAATGAAGTATATATATGTACCTCGCGTTTCATACCAGCTGGATTCGGTAAAATGCTACTGACACCACATACGAGGCACGGGCAGTTTCCCAATGAGGTTCACGGCGCCATCAGCTCGATGAACAGGCTTTGTGTGAAATATAACAGAGTCTAGAACTGCTTTTAGTGTCCTTGTGGCCTAGCCGGTAAGCGTTCCCTAGTCACACCCAGTAGGTCGAGGGTTCGATTCCTTGCTGGTGAGGTCGTTGATTATATGTTCAAAGTCCGCGTGTTAAATGGACTAAAAATGAAGTATATACATATATATATATATATATAAATATATATATATATAAATGCACACATACACATATATACATACATACAGATAGAGCGGACTTCTCGGAGTAATTATACACACACCCACGTGTGTAATATATATATATATATATATATATATATATATATATATACCAGCGGAATCGCGCTCTTTCGCTAGGCCACGTTAGAACGCCACCCTCCGTAAGGCTCCACATTGTCTCACTGTAGTGCATTAAGGTAGATCACTTTTTTGTTTGCCATTATCAGCAAGTATGTACAGATTTTTGCCAGTTCTCACTCTGGAGCATCCAACATGGAACTGTCCATGAGATGTTCCGCTGGTTAATTCCCAGTTAACCAGGTTGGTACACATATAATATATATTGGGCTTTTAGTAACGAAACCTAATTGAAGTTTCTTGTTTTACTAAAAAGTACTATGTATATAATTCCTGAATGTAGATCAACCGTAAGCTCCACTATTTATGAATGTGATGAGAAAGGGACGGCGTTTATGTATATAAACGTGAATCAACGTCCGTTCGATATTAGTTGGTGTGAGTGACTGACTAAAGGCATCACAATGGTGCGCGCTTACATAGATGCTGACTTATGGGTTTCTCCCTCTTGCAAGCTACCTGTTCACGTGTTCAGTTCATGTCCTTCTCATAGGTAGTGGAAAGTTACAGGGGTTGAATCTGAATATAAATCAGATGTAAATAACCCATTTATATAATACTTCTGTTGATGAGACAGGGGCCATTACATCGCTCGGCCACCACCGGCCAAGCTCCGTAAGGCCTAAATAAGCTCACCGAGTACAGTACATCCTATACAATCCTAACCATATTATAAACACAGGTGTAGACACTAAGCTGGAGATTCTATGACTGTAGGGGTTTTATCTACTACAGGGGCCCTATACTTGAGTGTCTTACGGGTTAAAATGTTATGTACAACTTTCATTTTGGATGACACTGACTTACAATAACAAAACAGAAACATGATTGCCAAAATTAACATAATAGTGGGAATTGTGAGACCAGGTATAGCAAATTCCCTTGATAAATAAAATGACAAATTACTATTCAAATCAGCAAATTTTGTCTCCTTCAAGAATGCAATGACCTTTAATTTCTCTGAAACAATTTGAATATCCTTTACAGTGAAATTCATGACAGGAAGTGGAATTAAAGCAGACTTGAGTTTTATATTCAAGGCAAAATGCTGATGAGTAGGCAAGGTCCGTAATGAACCACAAGTGATTTAACAAAAATCCGGAGCCTTGTATTGACCTTTCACAACTAGTTGCTTAGCACCATCATGGCATTTTAAAATAACAGTAGTTGTATTTGGAAAGAATAAATACTGCACATTGTGGAGATGAACGTGAAATACAGTTTTGACACTAACTGGCCTATAGTTGCATTGACCAAGGGCTGTGCGTACATTTGTTTGTATGACTGCCAATTCACATATTCCCTCTGCAGCAGGAATAAAGGCGAACATATAGGCTGGACATACGTGTAGGTGTAGATATGATGACTTACACGGTGACAGTACTGTAGGTTATGTATCTAAGCTACTGTGCCGAGTAGCAACCTTGTATATAAGCTACTGTGCCGAGTAGCATCTATGTATATAATTACGTGGCAACACTGCACGTGTTATGTGGCAACATTGCCCCGAGGCTGCCATATGGCAAGGCAGTCTTAGTCCGACTCTGTGGGTCGTGCAAAGCACCTGCTAGTCACTACTTGTATTTTTCCTATCCGTTAATATATGGACTTCAGTGTTGCCCTCTGATTCCCTACCCATCACTGCCTTCTTCAGGGAACACTTGGAACCCTCATGGCGCAGTGAGTAGGATCTGTGGACCTACAAGTGTGTGAACAATGGACAGTTAGCCGGTGATGTGCGCGTCGACTCTTAGTGTGTTGTGTTGTGTTGCGATGTGTTTCGCCGTGACGTGCAGTGTTGCGCCGCCACAGTGCGTTTTAGTGACGGTGGCAGTGTTAGTGTCAGTGCATTATTATGTCTAGAGCTGAGAGTTGAGCATTGGCCTGTTTTTTGTGGTGCCCATGGAGCACGCAGGCGCACATCCTTCTCGTGTGACATCCGTGGAGACACTAACGTTCTCACCCCCGCGGCCGGCATTAAGGCCACAACCATCTGCTCTCTCAGACACACACACACACACACACACACACACGCACGCGCGCGCACGCACTCACGGACAGAACAGTGTACTCTATGCGTTATTTCTGCACTGTTTACGTCATATACATGTGGTTCGAGCTGATGAGGCGCCACTTTATATACTAAACAGCGCAGTTCACACATACTAAGATGGGCGGTAAGAAGGGACAACGTCAAGAGGGGAGACACGACTCTCCACCCCCCCTCTACCGGGCACAGATGGAGCTTCTGTGCCCACCGCCCCTCATCCTTTACCTACAGCGACGGACATTGCCACAATTTTGAGGTGGATGGACGACAGGGACGAGAGACGCAGAGAAATGGAACTTCACAGGGAGGAGATACGAAGAGAGGAGGAAAAGGCACGCTTTGATGCAATATTGGCGACCCTGGTGCTAACCCACCCTCCCTCACTCGCAGGTATTGCGCACCAAGGCGTCAGTACCCTCCCTACCCCACCACACCAGCGTCCTCCAGGTACTCTTGCTACTCCAACAGCTGCCAAGGCATCTGTTCAACCCCCACCTGCTCTCTCACCAGACGTCACGTTTCAGCTTTTTCGTGAGTGAAGGCGGCGGTGGACAGATTACTCCATGATGGTGGACCTCGATAGCATGCCTCCAAGCAAACAGCTCATCCAACTGCGGATGTGTTTGTCGCTGGAGACCCAGAGAGTTTTGGAGTACAAGTTGCAAGTGCCTCTCGATTCTACGTCTTCAATGACGGATGTGCTCGACCTTTTACAGGAGCACATTACGGGTCGGAATAACGAGGCTTTGCGTCGTCGCGCCTTCACCAGCTGCAAGCAGGCAGAGAATGAATCCTTTCACGAATTTTTTGTACGTTTGATGAGTTTGTCGGAGGAGATCGACGTCTGCAAGGCGCACATCCGGGAATGTGAGGAAGCCTGGATCAAGCATTGGATCTTGACAGGTGTCAGGCAAGAAGAGTTGGTGCAGCGACTCATCCCCCTGGACGCTTCCTCCACACTCCAGGTGGTAGTGACTGAATGTCGGTTATACGAGGCCACCAAGTCCGCCACCTCTGCCTTACGGGCCCCACCTGCTGTGAGAGCTATCTCACAGTACAAGAATGGTAAGAAGGCGGCCAACAACGTGAAGGCTGCCGCACGTTCTTCCACGCCTCCGCCTAGTGCTTCCTGTGGCAGCTGTGGAAAGCAGCATGGCCCCAAGACATGCCCTGCCGCCGACGCACTGTGTCATGGATGTGACCGTAAGGGCCACTGGTCTAACACAGACAGGTGCCCTGCACGAGGCCACAAGTGTCAGGCCTGTGGTCGCTATGGACACTACGACAAGTGCTGCCGCCAACCCAAGCCCGAGACGAGGAGGAAAGCAGCGCACTTCCCTCGGGGTGGTTCGCACGCAGCCCCCTTCAGATGGCCCACGCAGCCCCAAGCAGCAGCTGAGTCACATCAGGAGGGTGGGATCGACCACACGCCCCAGGGCTACCCCTTCCCCTACCATCCGCGTTACTGTCACACATGGTAATGTGTCGGGTCACATCGAGGTGATACCGGACACCGGCGCTGATACTACGGTGATAGGCCTGAAGCACCTCCAGAAACTGGGCCTCACCAAACGCGACCTGGGACCACCGCCGCAGCTGCAGTACTACAATGCGGACGGTTCCCAGATGCCTGACGCTGTGGGCTCCTTTCAAGCGAGATCACCTACGGCGACAGGTCGTGTCACGGATGGATCGATGTGCAGCCTACTCTCGCTACACCCTTGTTGTCGTGGGAGCACTGCAAGGAGTTAGGCGTGGTGCCCAGAGACTTTCCTGAGCAGATTCCAGCTGCATGGTACACCGCCAGCAGGGTGAGTGAGTCAACGAGCGACGAGCCTGGCGCTGCGGCACAGAGCTGCCCAGAACCCGCTTCCACTCCCGCCCCGCCTCCACCCAAGCCGCGGCTGCTTTCTCTTCACAGCGAGACGTCTCCTTCAGCCGCAAGGGCCTACTTCCTGAAGGAGTACTCGGATGTGCTGGTGACGAAGGAGGCCCTACGGACCGCGCCAGTAAAGGCTATGGCGGGTCCGCCTTTGAGGATACACCTGCGGGAAGATGCGCAGCCGTTTGCCATACACACTCCCCGGTTGATCCCTCTCGCCTTCAGGGATTCAGTCAAGAAGGAACTGGATTCCATGATGGCCCAGGGTGTCATTGTACCCGTTGGTGACGACCCGTCCCCTTGGTGCCACCCTCTAGTCGCTGTGGCTAAGACTAACGGAGGAGTGCGGATTACTACCGACTTGTCTAATCTTAACAGCCCGATGTCCCGTCCCGCCCACCCTTCACCCACACCTTTTGCAGCTATACGGAGTGTGAACCCGAAGGTACGGCACTTTTCGACAATGGACGCCCTCTGTGGTTTCTGGCAGATTCCACTGAAGAAGGAGGATCAGCCACTGACCACTTTCATCACGCCTTACGGACGCTTCCGCTACTGCCGTGGCCGTATGGGATTCGCTGCTACAGGGGACGCCTTCTGTCTCCGTGGTGACATGGCACTTCAAGGCGTGACCATCTGCGTTAAGGTAGTGGATGACGTCCTAATCTACGATGAGGACTGCCTGACGCATCTGTGGCTGCATCGACGAGGTACTGACCTGGAAGCACGGCATCACTCTGAATGTGGAGAAGTTCGTCTTGGCCGCACCTGCAGTGTCTTTCTGCGGCTACTGACTCTCAAGAGATGGCATTGCTGCGACTCTCAAGGGATGGCATTGCTGCTGACCCGGAGAAAGTTCGCGCCATAGCGGACTTTGCCAAACCTGCCAACCTTACGGATCTCAGGTCTTTCATGGGCCTGGTGAACCAGCTGGCAGAATTTTCTCCTGACATCTCCGCCGCTGCCGGGCCTCTCCGCCCCCTGATGAGCCCCAAGAGGACTTTCACGTGGACCCCTGACCTCGCCTTTCTTAAGGTGGAGGAGGCCCTGTCAAGTCCACCTATCCTCGTTACTGTCGACCCAGTGCTCCCCACCGTCCTCCAGACAGACGCCTCACGCCTGTACGGGGTTGGTTACGCCCTTCTCCAGGATCACGGTGGAGGAAAGTACCGGCTCGTACAGTGTGGCTCTCTCTTCCTCACCGATGCTGAGGCTCGCTATGCTACCATCGAGCTGGAGCTGCTGGCAGTGGTATGGGCCTTATCGAAGTGCAAGTTTTACTTGATTGGCCTACAGCAGCTTCGAACTCATCACAAACCACAGGCCCTTGGTCCCCATTCTTAACCACTATTGGCTGGACGCCATCGAGAATCCCCGCCTCCAGCGCCTGAAGGAGAAGATTTTGGCCTTCGTCTTCACCGAGGCTTAGCGAGCGGGTAAGAAGTTGTGCATCCCGGATGCCCTCTCCCGCTCCCCAGTAAGCTGCCCGACACCTGAAGACGAGATGTTCAGCACCGAGGCCTGTTTCTCCGTCAGCTACAACGTCACTTTGCAGGCCGTACAGTCCCTCGCCAGCACCCAGGCCTCAGTGTTGCCACCCGACAGCGATCTGGCCCTTGAGGAACTATGGACCGCGGCACGCACGACGACCCCTCCTACACTCAGCTCTTGGGGAGTGTGAGGACTTTGTTCCCTCGCGACCGTTTTGACCTCCACAATGCCCAACGCCCGTATTGGAAGATACGTGAGGACCTCTACGCAGATGGGGACCTCGTCCTGTATGGTGCCCGTGTGGTCGTCCCTGCAGCTCTCCGTCGTCGCGTTCTGGCCCGCTTACACGACAGCCATCGTGGAGCAGTGGCCACCAAGCGCTGCGCAAGGCAGGCTGTGTACTGGCCCGGCATTGACGCGAATATCGTCAATACGGTCCGTGCCTGTGAGCCGTGCCAGATCATGCAGCCCAGTCAACAGCAGGAGCCCCTCTTGTGCGACGATGAACCCACCAGGCCCTTCCAGTCCGTGTCGGCTGATTTCTTCAGCACAGCTGGGAAACATTTCCTAGTTGTCGCCGACCGACTCTCTGGCTGGCCTGTGGTGGTAATCTGTGGCTCGGATATGACGTCCGCGGCCACCATTCGCCACTTCCGGCAACCTCTTTCGTGACCTGGGCGTCCCCCTACGTCTGCGGACGGACGGTGGGCCACAGTTCACCAGCCAGGACTTCACAGGATTCCTGGAGCGTTGGGGAGTCCGCCACATCGTGTCAACACCCCACTACCCACAGTCAAACGGCCACGCTGAGGCTGCAGTCAAGACAGTCAAGCACCTCATCCTCAAGGTGGCCCCTTCAGGCAACATAGACTGTGAGGCGTTTGACAAAGGACTCCTGGAGTTACGTAATACTCCCACCCACACAGGACGATTCCCTGCCCAGATCCTGTATGGTCACCCTCTTCGCTCTTGCGTTCTTGCACACGCCAAGACTTTGCGAAGGAGTGGCAGACCAGAGCCGAGAGCTGCGACTGCTGCGCCGCTACACGTACCCAGGACGCCAAGGTTCGGTATGACGACCGTGCCCGCCCTCCTTAGCCGCTGGAGATTGGTGCCCTTGTACGCGTCCAGGACCCGACGACGACACGTTGGGACAAGGTGGGCATAGTGATGGGCATCGGCCGGTCGCGAGACTACAAGGTCAGGATGCCGGGCGGCCGCCTCTGGTGGAGGAACTGCCGCTTCCTCCGGCCAGTCCCACCCCCTGCTGCTGGTCCCCTGACCGAGGACGAGTCCCCTACACCTCACGAGGATCCGTCCCACAGTGCACCTCGACGCTCGGAGCGACTTAGGACAAAGAAGTCCTCTGAAGACAAAGACTATGAGCGTGAGGGGGGGGGGGGGGTGGAGGGAGATGTAGGTTATGTATCTAAGCTACTGTGCCGAGTAGCAACCTTGTAAATAAGCTACTGTGCCGAGTAGCATCTATGTACATAATTACGTGGCCACACTGCACGAGTTATGTGGCAACATTGCCCCGAGGCTGCCATATGGCAAGGCAGTCTCAGTCCGACTCTGTGGGTCGTGCAAGGCACCAGCTAGTCACTACTTGTATTTCTCCTATCCGTTAATAAATGGACTTCAGTGTTATGCGGTGTTTCCCTACCCATCACTGCCTTCTTCAGGGAACACTTGGAACCTTCTAGTACCTCAGGATCCTCTAATGCCAATAAAGAATAATTTTCATCTATAAGGAAAAGTTCTTTAGGCCTATCTAGAGTATACAGTGTGTCGTTAACAAACCAGAGAAAGGGTTCTAAATGCCATGCATTAAACTGATGTTGCCCTCGCATAGGAATGTGGATAAGAATAGCACTGTGCGTGAGAGTCGACTCCAACAGAGGGTAATAATATTCTACCTCATTATCATTAATAATAGGAGTTAAGTGATACTGCAACTTGGCAATCCGTAGAGCATCAAGAAGCATCTGCACAGGCACAAGCTTTGCGTCCACGCGCCCTATCCCTGCATCTGCAATGCTGTCAATTAGTTCGTTTTTACAGGTTACAACCCTCTGAACTGAAATTTCCGTAGCATGCAAATACTTTGTGAAATAAAGGAGCCACTCTAACGTCGGGATTGATTTCTGTAACTTATTAACAACCCTCGATACATGGTTAGACTCCAATATTATCGCATTAACTTTTGATTCTAAGGCAGTAATCGCATGAAATGTTTGAGAGATAACACGATTCTGCTGAGATTCAGCTTGATCGACAATGTTCATTCTGTCCCCCAATTTAGCTACAACGTCAGCCGTTGCCGTGCCAAACAAAGTGCTTTGGATAAGCGATGAGAAGCTTGCGAAGGTTCATGAGACGAAAGTGTAGAAGTTCAATAGTTTGTGAAACCATCGTCGATACGTTAGTAGCTGAACTGAGTCTCTGTAGGATGTCCAATGCTGATTGTAGTTGCGCGTCGACGTTTTCCATCTGACGGGGAAATTGGAGCAGTCCATGTAACTCATACATGATGTTCACCACGTCCTCAACTATGAGAACGCGTCCAAGGGGTGCAACAAGCGCACCTGGTTTGAGGACGGATATGGACATGGCTGTCAACTCAACGGTGCCACAACACAGTAAAAGCAACACAATGATGTTCCAAGCCATTCTGTAAGAGATTACACAGTTTTTAATATCTACTTGCAGAACGAAGTTTCATACAATAGTCATTAGACACACTCTGCTTCTGTACAGTCTGTAAAGAGGTGTCTATCACATTATCATCAACTGTGGGCAATAAATTCTTATGGGTCTTTTTAAGACGGTCAGCATGCACGACATCCGCAATCTGTGCGTTAGGTTTCCAAATTTTAAATTTGTTGCCTGTTTCTTTGGCAATAATGCGGAATGAACCCGAAAACTTAGCCGAAGGCTTGGAGTTCCTTTCAGGTTCTCGTACCATAACAGCATCTCCTACGTTTAACACGACAGGTTTAGCATGTTTATGCTGCTTGACCATCATTTCAGCTCTGGACGCTGCTAAATGTGATCGTACTTGGGTATGAATATCCGTAAAAACACGGATTACTTTTGCCGCGAAATTATCCATATTATAAACAGGGTTCGGTGTGTCCGTAAGTACATCATAAGAGAGACGTTTATCTGTACCATATACAATGTAGTAGGGTGATTTGTCCGTAGAGCTATTAATCGACCCCTTAATAGACGCTGCAACCTGCGGTAACCAATCTTCCCATGTGTATTGCAAATCACTCACAATCGGGCGAACATAAGAACATAAGAATGGAGGAATCTGCAGCGGGCCTATTGGCCCATACTGGGCAGTCCAGTTTACACCCAACCCCTATTGCTATATGAGCATCCAACCTATGTTTGAAGCTATTCAGCGTATTCGAGTTAATGATGATATATGGTAACTTGTTCCATTCATCCACTACTCTGTTTCCAAACCAATGTTTACCTATTTCACGCCTAAATCTAAATTTGTCTAATTTAAAACCATTGTTACGAGTTTGCTCCTGGTTGGATAGTTTGAGTACCTTTGTAATGTCCCCTTTGTTTAGCCCTGCCTTCCACTTATACACCTCTATCAGGTCGCCCCTCGCTCTACGTCTCTCAAGGGAGTGCAAATTAAGATGCTTTAACCTGTCTCTATACTCAAGGTTCCTAATGCCTTGGATTAGTCTTGTCATTCTCCTCTGAATTCTTTCCAAGGATTCTATATCCATTCTGTAATACGGTGACCAGAACTGAACTGAGTAATCCAGGTGTGGTCTCACAAGAGCAAGATACAGTTTTAGGATGACCTCGCTAGTCTTGTAACTAACACTCCTTTGTATGAACCCAAGTACTTTATTAGCCTTGTTACGAGCAAAAACACATTGTTTACTTGGCTTAAGGTTCCTACTTATCATTACTCCTAAATCTCTCTCGCAGTCGGATTTCTCTATGGCATCGTTGTTCATCTGGTATCTGGTTTCCCTGTTTACATCTCCTATACTGAGTACTTTACATTTGTCGACGTTGAATTTCATCTGCCATTTTTCAGACCATTCGAAAAATTTGTTTAGATCTTCCTGTAGTTTTGCCGAGTCCTCGTCAGATTTGATAACACGTCCTATTTTAGTGTCATCAGCAAATTTACTTATGTTGCTGTCTATGCCGATATCTATGTCGTTTATGTATATAATAAACAATAATGGTCCAAGTACTGAGCATTGGGGAACTCCACTTGTGACGTTGCTCCAATGGGACTTAGTGCCGTTAATGCTCACTCGCTGTTTCCTGTCCTATAACCACGCCCTAATAGGGTGTGTCATAGGAGGGAAGATCAGCTAAAACTAATGGCCCATCACTTTTTTGGTAGATTTTAGTGTATATAAACAGAAAATAATTTCAGTTTCAATATTTTGCAACCTTTTGCTAGGTAAATTTTAGCGTGAAATTTATCGAAAATCTAACGTACAGCTGCATTAGTGCATTACAATTAAATAGTGAACATTGCTTTCTGACTTCATTCTTTAACAACCCAACTGACAATATTTTTTTCTGTTTCAGATTCTGATGCATTTATAAGTTGATAATATTTGCGATGGCTGCTTGTGTCAGGACGAGGAACCAAAAATCCAGCCATCTCAGTCACTATCTTGGGTCTGGGAGAGAGCTCCTGAAGTCGGAGTTGCCTACATTGAGAGATGATTTGAGATACGGTGTTTTAATCAGGCAAATCAGTGAAAAGAACCAAAGAACTTACACAAACAAAGACATTGCCAGTGATATGACCAAAGCTGTCTTGGCACAGTACACTCTGGCTAACGCTCAGTTCAAGCCTCCAGTCATAACAAGTCAGAAGAAGATTAGTGAGAGACTGCTAGCCAGTTGGGAAAAGGCAAGAGATATCTCTCTTGGGAGAGGAAAACTTGCAGTTAAGGACAGCTTTGCCAAGCAACTGGACCAGTTATTTGACATAATTACTTGCAAGTGCCCAATTGTTCTCTGTCCTGAGTTTGGATGCGATCGTAAGGA
>CAUDMG010000788.1:0-99400 GCA_958450375.1 Homarus gammarus | reverse complement strand
TGTATGTATATTATGTATGCTGGATTATATATCATGTATGTATATTATGTATGTGCTCCATTTATGTATTACTTATTCAGCCTAGCTAGCAGCGTGTGGCAATGTTATTACCATATCCCACACGCTTAATTAATGTGCCTGGCAACGTATGGAAGCTGCTAATGTATCACTTGCCATACGTCGCCTATAGCAGTTGACCAGCAGGAGCCTAGCCGGGGAGAGTGCTGCTTCCCTTTGTGTACATACTCTTATCCAGTAAACCGAACCTACAAAACTATACAGGTGTTTGTGTTCTCTCCTGTATATAGAACTTATTATTCAGAACCTAACATGGCGCAGTGATCCGATCTTACTGGATAATTACGAGTGATAGCGCAAAGTCTGTGGAAAGCCGGATGGACTCCTCCTCTCGCTTGGGTCAACTCCCGCGCGTCACCTTGAAGAATTTCAGCAACTTTGAGCAGTGTCAGTGACAGTGATTTTCTGTGAAGTGTTTAGTGCATTGTGTGTTCGTGCCATTCATGTGTGACCTTGTTCTAAAGGATTCCCAAGGTTCTGGGCATTTGTAAGGAGTAGAGTTCAGTGCACCCGTCTCTGACCGCGTCCTGAGGGTACTGGGCTGACTGGGAGTCGCCGCGCCTCTCCCTCCACCCCCCTCACAGCGCCGCCTCCACCCCCCCTCACAGCTGGGGCGAGACTCTCTACCCGCCCGGGACACCACACATACACATACTAACACTCGCTGACCGCGCGGCTTCCTTATATATATTTTATATATATAACCTACTTATCTGTGTATTTAATTAATTTTTTGTCTGAAATCTTGTTGATACGACGGGTTGACCGGTCAACACTGATTTAAGACATAGTACACAGAGGAAGTAGTTATGTCTCACGCCTTACGTAGCCGTGGACCCAGCGTCTGGATGACTCAGGCGGGTGATAGCCCCGCAGAGATGGATGACCAGGCCGGCCACGACGCTCCAGCCCCCACATCGCGCAGTCCCTCACCTCAATATTCAGCGTTGTCTCCAGAGATAATTGCTTTACTGAAGTTTATGAGAGATGAGAAACGCGAGGATGAAGCCCACAGACGTTTGGCGGATGAGCACAGAAGGCAAGCAGAGGCAGAACGAGACAACCAACGGAGAATGGAAGACAGTGAACGGTTTGAAGCCTTGATATCTCGCCTCACTGTTAACCAAGCCCCTGGCTCTAACACTGCCTCGGTACTGACTGGTTCAGATACCCCATCCATGCTTCCTTCACGCCCCCCAGCCCCACCTAAAGCAGCAGCTCAAACGCCGCCCATCTTGAAGCCTGATGAGACTTTCCAGACTTTTCGTGAATGGCGGCGACGGTGGACTGATTATTCTACAATGGTGGATCTCCAGAGTTTGTCACAGCCTAAACAACTCATCCAGCTGCGCATGTGCCTGTCCTTGGAAATTCAGCGTGTCTTGGAACATACGTTGCAGGTACCCCCAACCTCTTCGCTGTCTGTAGAGGAGGTACTGGACGTTCTACAACGGCACATCAAAGGACAGCAGAATGAAGCTCTGCGCAGGAGGGAATTGTTTAGCTGCAGACAGTTGGAGGGTGAGTCTTTTGATGCCTTTTACGTGCGTCTTAAGAGCGCCTCGGAAGAGGTAGATATATGTCCAGGCCACCACCAGCAGTGCGAGGAGACCCAGTTGAAGCAGGTGATCCTGATGGGTGTTAAGGACGAGGAACTTGTCCAACGCCTCACCTCCCTCGACTCTTCCTCTTCTCTTAAGGATGTGTTGACGATATGTCGCTCCTATGAGGCTGCCAGGTGTGCCACCTCTGCCATCCGTGCTCCCCCTACAGCTGTACGCGCTGTGTCCCGGTACAAGAAGGACAAGAAATCTGTTCCTACGCCTTCGCCCACCACGTCCACGCCCGGTTTATTTTGCAACAACTGTGGTAAGCAGCACGGAACACAGGTGTGTCCAGCTGCTCAGTCTACCTGCAACAGTTGTAACCATAAGGGCCACTGGTCACTCACAGTACGGTGCCCAGCCAAACGCGTCCAGTGCAATGTGTGTGGTCGTCTGGGCCACTATGACAAGTGTTGCCCTTCCAACATACCCAAGGGACCGCGTCGGCGGAAGCTTCAGCCCCCCTCCACCAGAGAGGGCCGCCCACAGTCTTCCAATCAGAGGTACGACGACTCTTGACAACGCTCGAGCCACATTAGGAATGTGTGCTCCCCCCCGCGTCCCAGGACCAAAGTCCCCCAGTACATCAGCGTCATCGTGACCTACGGCGGTGTGTCATCCCGCCTTCAGATGTTGCCCGACACCGGCGCTGATGCTACAGTCATCGGTCCCCAGCATTTGCAATGCTTGGGGCTCTCTCCAAGTGATCTAGGACCGCCCCCCAAGGATCTCCGCTTTATGGCAGATGGTTCACAGATGACCCCGGCCCTAGGTTCACTCTATGCACACGTCACCTTTGGCAACAGGTCGTGTCAAGCCTGGATTGACGTGCATAATGGCGTCCCGACTCCTTTGCTGTCCTACAGACATTGCCAAGAGTTGGCCATCATCTCCCAGGACTTCCCAACACCGATTCTCGAGGTAAAACACGCCAACAGGGTGCACGAAGGGAGCAGCAACTACCCTGCTGCCGCCCTGCCCCTACCTCTGGCCAGTGACACCTCTCCTTCGGTAGTTGTCCCTGCTGCTTCAAGTCTCCACGCCTTGGCTCGCCTCCACGACAGTCACTGTGGAGCCGAGGCCACCAAACGGCGTGCAAGACAGACTGTGTTCCGGCCTGGCATCGACCCCGACATCTCCAATGCTGTCCAGGTGTGTAAGCCCCGCCGCGTATTACAACCCAGCCAGCAGCAGGAATCCTTTATGAGTGACGACAACCCCACCCGCCCCTTTGAGTCTGTGTCGGCCGACTTTTTCTGTGTGTCAGGAAAGTCCTTCCTCGTTATCGTCGACCGTCTCTCTGGTTGGCCGGTTGTCATCAAGTGCGGTAATGACACGACGTCTGCCGCCACCATCAGCAAGTTCCGCCACTACTTCCGTGACGTGGGCGTTCCTGTACGCCTGCGAACCGACGGAGGGCCTCAGTTCACAAGCCGGGACTTTGCTGTGTTCCTCGACCGATGGGGAGTCCGGCATGTGTTGTCATCGCCCCATTACCCGCAGTCCAACGGCCACGCTGAGGCTGCTGTCAAATCCCTGAAGCACCTCATCCTTAAGGTGGCCCCTTCTGGGAACATTGACTGCGAGGCCTTCGACAGGGGTCTTCTTGAACTCCGCAACACACCTAACTACACCGGACGCTCCCCTGCCCAGGTTTTGAATGGACGCCCCCTTCGTTCTTGTGTCCCTGCTCACCCTCAATCCTTCTCCAAGGAGTGGCAGGCCAAGACAGAGGATTGTGATCGCCGAGCCGCCGAACGTGTTCAGGACGTCGCCGCCCGCTACAATGACCACGCCCGTTCTCTCCCCAGGTTGAGTGTCGGCACCCAAGTCCGTGTTCAGGACCCGACCTCCCTACGTTGGGACAAAGTAGGCGTAGTCATGGGTCTCGGCAGGTCACGGGACTACCAGGTGCGGTTACCCAGTGGTCGTGTGTGGTGGAGGAACCGCCGTTTTCTCCGACCCGTAACAATGCCTTCTGCTGGCCCCGCCACCAGTGTTGAGTCGCATACCCTTCCCAGTGATGAAGTCCCTCGACGCTCAGAACGGATCCAAAAGAAAAGGTCCGCTCAAGACTTTGCTATGAGCGTATAGGGGGGAGGGAGGTGTATGTATATTATGTATGCTGGATTATATATCATGTATGTATATTATGTATGTGCTCCATTTATGTATTATTTATTCAGCCTAGCTAGCAGCGTGTGGCAATGTTATTACCATATCCCACACGCTTAATTAATGTGCCTGGCGACGTATGGAAGCTGCTAATGTATCACTTGCCATACGTCGCCTATAGCAGTTGACCAGCAGGAGCCTAGCCGGGGAGAGTGCTGCTTCCCTTTGTGTACATACTCTTATCCAGTAAACCGAACCTACAAAACTATACAGGTGTTTGTGTTCTCTCCTGTATATAGAACTTATTATTCAGAACCTAACAGTCGTGGATAACAAAGTCCCTTGATCGAGTATAACAAAGTCCCCTAATCGAGTATAACAAAGTCCCATGATCGAGTATAACTAAGTCCCCTGATCGTATATAACAAAGTCCTCCAATCGAGTATAACAAAGGCCCCTGATCGAGTGTAATAAAGTCCCCTGATCGAGTATAACCAAGTCCCCTGGTCGAGTATAACAAAGTCCCGTGATCGAGTAAAACAAAATCCCCTGATCAAGTAAAACAAAGTCCCCTGATCGGGTATAACAAAGTCCTCTGATCGAGTATAACAAAGTCCCCTGGCCGAATATAACAAAGTCACCTGATCGAGTATAACAATGTTCCCTGGTCGAGTATAACAAAGTCCCCTGATCGAGTATAACAAAGTCACCTGATCGAGTATAACAAAGTCCCCTTATTGAGTATAACAAAGCCCCCTGATGAAGCATATAAAAGGCCCCTCATCGAGTATAACAAAGTCCCCTAATCGAATATAAGAAAGTTCCCTGGTCGAGTATAACAAAGTCCACTGAACGAGTATAACAAAGTCACCTAATCGAGTATAACAAAGTCCCCTGATCGAGTATAACAAAGTCCCTTGATCGAGTATAACCAAGTCCCCTGGTTGAGTATAACAAAGACCCCTAACGAGGAATAACAAAGTCCCCTGATCGAGTATAACAAAGTCCCCTGGAAACGAATAACAGAGTCCCCTTATCGAGTATAACAAAGCCCCTTGATGGAGCATAAGAAAGGCCCCTCATCGAGTATAACAAAGTCCCTTGATCGAGTATAACAAAGTCCCCTAATCGAGTATAACAAAGTCCCATGATCGAGTATAACTAAGTCCCCTGATCGTATATAACAAAGTCCTCCAATCGAGTATAACAAAGGTCCCTGATCGAGTGTAATAAAGTCCCCTGATCGAGTATAACCAAGTCCCCTGGTCGAGTATAACAAAGTCCCGTGATCGAGTAAAACAAAATCCCCTGATCGAGTAAAACAAAGTCCCCTGATCGGGTATAACAAAGTCCTCTGATCGAGTATAACAAAGTCCCCTGGTCGAATATAACAAAGTCACCTGATCGAGTATAACAATGTTCCCTGGTCGAGTATAACAAAGTCCCCTGATCGAGTATAACAAAGTCACCTCATCGAGTATAACAAAGTCCCCTTATTGAGTATAATAAAGCCACCTGATGGAGCATAAAAAAAGCCCCTCATCGAGTATAACAAAGTCCCCTAATCGAATATAAGAAAGTTCCCTGGTCGAGTATAACAAAGTCCACTGAACGAGTATAACAAAGTCACCTAATCGAGTATAACAAAGTCCCCTGATCGAGTATAACAAAGTCCCTTGATCGAGAATAACCAAGTCCCCTGGTTGAGTATAACAAAGACCCCTAACGAAGTATAACAAAGTCCCCTGATCGAGTATAACAAAGTCCCCTGGAAGCGAATAACAGAGTCCCCTTATCGAGTATAACAAAGCCCCTTGATGGAGCATAAGAAAGGCCCCTCATCAAGTATAACAAAGTCCCCTAATCGAGTATAACAAAGTTCCCTGGTCGAGTTTAAAAAAGACCCTTGATCGAGTATAACAATGTTCCCTGGTCGAGTATATCAAAGTCCCTGATCGAATATAACAAAGTCCCTTGATCGAGTATAACAAAGTCCCCTGATCGAGTATAACAAAGTCATATGATCGAGTATAAGAAAGTCCCCTTATCGAGTATAACAAAGCCCCCTGATGGAGCATAACAAAGGTCCCTGATCAAGTATAACAAAGTCCCTGATCGAATATAACAAAGTCCCCTAATCGAGTATAACAAAGTCCCCTGATCGAGTATAACAAAGTCTCCTGATCAAGTATAACAAAATACCCTGATCGAGTATAACAAAGGTCCTTTTTCGAGTATAACAAAGTCCCTTGATCAGTATAAGAAAGTCCCCTGATCGAGTATAACAACGTCCCCTGATCGAGTATAACAAAGTCCCTTGATCGAGTATAACAAAGTCCCCTGATCGAGTATAACAAAGGAACCTGATCGAATATAACAAAGTCCCTTGATCGAGTATAACAAAGTCCCCTGAACGACTATAACAAAGTCATATGATCGAGTATAACAAAGTCCCCTTATCGAGTATAACAAAGCCCCGTGATGGAGCATAACAAAGGCCCCTCATCAAGTATAACAAAGTCCCCAAATCGAGTATAACAAAGTTCCCTGGTCGAGTTTAAAAAAGACCCTTGATCGAGTATAACAAAGTCCCTTAATCGAGTATAACAAAGTCCCCTTATCGAGTATAACAAAGCCCCCTGATGGGGCATAACAAAGGCCCCTGATCAAGTATAACAAAGTCCTCTAATCGAGTATAACAAAGTTCCCTGGTCGTGGATAACAAAGTCCCTTGATCGCGTATAACAATGTCCCCTAATCGACTAAAACAAAGTCCCATGATCGAGTATAATAAAGTCCCCTGATCGTGTATAACAAAGTCCTCCAATCGAGTATAACAAAGGCCCCTGATCGAGTGTAATAAAGTCCCCTAATCGAGTATAACCAAGTCCCCTGGTCGAGTAAAACAAAGTCCCGTGATCGAGGAAAACAAAGTCCCCTGATCGAATAAAACAAAGTCCCCTGATCGGGTATAACAAAGTCCTCTGATCGAGTATAACAAAGTTCCCTGGTCGAATATAACAAAGTCACCTAATCGAGTATAGAAAAGTCCCCTTATCGAGTATAACAAAGCCCCTTGATGGAGCATAAGAAAGGCCCCTCATTGAGTATAACAAAGTCCCCTGACCGAGTATAACAAAGCTCTCTTGTCGAGTATAACAAAGTCACCTGATCGAGTATAACAAAGTCCCCTAATCGAGTATAAGAAAGTTCCTTCATCAGTACAACAAAGTCCCGTGATCGAGTATAACAAAGTCTCCTGATCAAGTATAACAAAATCCCCTAATCGAGTATAACAAAGGCACTTTATCGAGTATAACAAAGTCCCTTGATCAGTATAAGAGAGTCCCCTGATCGAGTAAAAGAAAGTCCCCTGATCGAGTATAACAAAGTCCCCTGATCGAGTATAACAAAGTCCCCTTATCGAGTATAACAAAGGAACCTGACCGAATATAACAAAGTCCCTTGATCGAGTATAACAAAGTCCCCTGATCGGGTATAACAAAGTCATATGATTGAGTATAAGAAAGTCCCCTTATCGAGTATAAAAAAGCCCCCTGATGGAGCATAACAAAGGCCCCTCATCAAGTATAACAAAGTCCCTTGATCGAGTATAACAAAGTCCCCTAATCGAGTATAACAAAGTCCCCTGATCGAGTATAACAAAGTCCCCTGATCATGTAAAACAAAGTCCCCTGATCTAGTATAACAAAGTCCCCCTATTCGAGAATAACAAAGTCCTGTGATCGAGTATAACAAAGTCCCTTGATCAGTATAACAAAGTCACTTGATCGAGTAAAACAAAGTCCCCTTATTGAGTATAACAAAGCCCCGTGATGGAGCATAACAAAGGTCCCTGATCAAGTATAACAAAGTCCCCTAATCGAGTATAACAAAGTCCTCTGGTCGAGTATAAAAAAGACCCTTGATCGAGTATAACAAAGTCCCCTAATCGAGTATAACAAAGTCCCCTTATCGAGTATAACAAAGCCCCCTGATGGGGCATAACAAAGGCCCCTGAGCAAGTATAACAAAGTCCTCTAATCGAGTATAAAAAAGTTCCCTGGTCGTCGATAACAAAGTCCCTTGATCGAGTATAACAAAGTCCCCTAATCGAGTATAACAAAGTCCCATGATCGGGTATAACTAAGTCCCCTGATCGTATATAACAAAGTCCTCCAATCGAGTATAACAAAGGCCCCTGATCGAGTGTAATAAAGTCCCCTCATCGAGTATAACCAAGTCCCCTGGTCGAGTATAACAAAGTCCCGTGATCGAGTAAAACAAAATCCCCTGATCGAGTAAAACAAAGTCCCCTGATCGGGTATAACAAAGTCCTCTGATCGAGTATAACAAAGTCCCCTGGTCGAATAAAACAAAGTCACCTGATCGAGTATAACAAAGTCCCCGTATTGAGTATAACAAAGCCCCCTGATGGAGCATAAAAAAGGCCCCTTATCGAGTATAACAAAGTCCCCTGATCGAATATAAGAAAGTTCCCTGGTCGAGTATAACAAAGTCCACTGATCGAGTATAACAAAGTCACCTAATCAAGTATAACAAAGTCCCCTGATCGAGTATAACAAAGTCCCTTGATCGAGTATAACCAAGTCCCCTGGTTGAGTATAACAAAGACCCCAAACGAAGTATAACAAAGTCCCCTGATCGAGTTTAACAAATTCCCCTGGAAGCGAATAACAGAGTCCCCTTATCGAGTATAACAAAGCCCCTTGATGGAGCATAAGAAAGGTCCCGTATCGAGTATAACAAAGTCCCCTGACCGAGTATAACAAAGCTCTCTTGTCGAGTATAACAAAGTCACCTTATCGAGTATAACAAAGTCCCCTAATCGAGTATAAGAAAGTTCCTTCATCAGTAAAACAAAGTCCCCTGATCAAGTATACAAAGTCCCCATATCGAGTATAACAAAGTCCCCTGATCGAGTATTACAAAGTCTCCTGATCAAGTATAACAAAATCCCCTGATCGAGTATAACAAAGGCACTTTATCGAGGACAACAAAGTCCCTTGATCAGTATAAGAAAGTCCCCTGATCGAGTAAAAGAAAGGCCCCTGATCGAGTATAACAAAGTCCCCTGATCGAGTATAACAAAGGAACCTGATCGAATATAACAAAGTCCCTTGATCGAGTATAACAAAGTCCCCTGATCGGGTATAACAAAGTCCTCTGATCGAGTATAACAAAGTCCCCTGGTCGAATATAACAAAGTCACCTGATCGAGTATAACAATGTTCCCTGGTCGAGTATAACAAAGTCCCCTGATCGAGTATAACAAAGTCCCTTGATCGAGTATAACCAAGTCCCCTGGTTGAGTATAACAAAGACCCCTAACGAAGTATAACAAAGTCCCCTGATCGAGTATAACAAAGTCCCCAGGAAGCGAATAACAGAGTCCCCTTATCGAGTATAACAAAGCCCCTTGATGGAGCATAAGAAAGGCCCCTCATCGAGTATAACAAAGTCCCCAGATCGAGTATAACAAAGCTCTCTTGTCGAGTATAACAAAGTCACCTGATCGAGTATAACAAAGTCCCCTAATCGAGTATAACAAAGTTCCTTCATCAGTAAAACAAAGTCCCCTGATCGAGTATAACAAAGTCCCCAGGAAGCGAATAACAGAGTCCCCTTATCGAGTATAACAAAGCCCCTTGATGGAGCATAAGAAAGGCCCCTCATCGAGTATAACAAAGTCCCCTGATCAAGTATAACAAAGTCCCCATATCGAGAATAACAAAGTCCCCTGATCGAGTATAACAAAGTCTCCAGATCAAGTATAACAAAATCCCCTGATCGAGTATAACAAAGGCAGTTTATCGAGTATAACAAAGTCCCTTGATCAGTATAAAAAAGTCCCCTGATCGAGTAAAAGAAAGTCCCCTGATCGAGTATAACAAAGTCCCCTGATCGAGTATAACAATGTACCCTGATGGAGTATAACAAAGGAACCTGATCGAATATAACAAAGTCCCCTGATCGAGTATAACAAAGTCATATGATCGAGTATAAGAAAGTCCCCTTATCGAGTATAACAAAGCCCCCTGATGGAGCATAACAAAGGTCCCTGATCAAGTATAACAAAGTCCCTGATCGAATATAACAAAGTCCCCTAATCGAGTATAACAAAGTCCCCTGATCGAGTATAACAAAGTCTCCTGATCAAGTATAACAAAATACCCTGATCGAGTATAACAAAGGTCCTTTTTCGAGTATAACAAAGTCCCTTGATCGAGTATAACAAAGTCCCCTGATTGAGTATAACAAAGGAACCTGATCGAATATAACAACGTCCCTTGATCGAGTATAACAAAGTCCCATGATCGACTATAACAAAGTCATATGATCGAGTATAACAAAGTCCCCTTATCGAGTATAACAAAGCCCCGTGATGGAGCATAACAAAGGCCCCTCATCAAGTATAACAAAGTCCCCTAATCGAGTATAACAAAGTTCCCTGGTCGAGTTTAAAAAAGACCCTTGATCGAGTATAACAAAGTCCCTTAATCGAGTATAACAAAGTCCCCTTATCGAGTATAACAAAGCCCCCTGATGGGGCATAACAAAGGCCCCTGATCAAGTATAACAAAGTCCTCTAATCGAGTATAACAAAGTTCCCTGGTCGTGGATAACAAAGTCCCTTGATCGAGTATAACAAAGTCCCCTAATCGACTATAACAAAGTCCCATGATCGAGTATAATAAAGTCCCCTGATCGTGTATAACAAAGTCCTCCAATCGAGTATAACAAAGGCCCCTGATCGAGTGTAATAAATTCCCCCAATCGAGTATAACCAAGTCCCCTGGTCGAGTATAACAAAGTCCCGTGATCGAGGAAAACAAAGTCCCCTGATCGAGTAAAACAAAGTCCCCTGATCGGGTATAACAAAGTCCTCTGATCGAGTATAACAAAGTTCCCTGGTCGAATATAACAAAGTCACCTAATCGAGTATAGCAAACTCCCCTTATCGAGTATAACAAAGCCCCTTGATGGAGCATAAGAAAGGCCCCTCATCGAGTATAACAAAGTCCCCTGACCGAGTATAACAAAGCTCTCTTGTCGAGTATAACAAAGTCACCTGATCGAGTATAACAAAGTCCCCTAATCGAGTATAAGAAAGTTCCTTCATCAGTACAACAAAGTCCCGTGATCGAGTATAACAAAGTCTCCTGATCAAGTATAACAAAATCCCCTGATCGAGTATAACAAAGGCACTTTATCGAGTATAACAAAGTCCCTTGATCAGTATAAGAAAGTCCCCTGATCGAGTAAAAGAAAGTCCCCTGATCGAGTATAACAAAGTCCCCTGATCGAGTATAACAAAGTCCCCTTATCGAGTATAACAAAGGAACCTGATCGAATATAACAAAGTCCCTTGATCGAGTATAACAAAGTCCCCTGATCGGGTATAACAAAGTCATATGATCGAGTATAAGAAATTCCCTTATCGAGTATAAAAAAGCCCCCTGATGGAGCATAACAAAGGCCCCTGATCAAGTATAACAAAGCCCCTTGATCGAGTATAACAAAGTCCCCTGATCATGTAAAACAAAGTCCCCTGATCTAGTATAACAAAGTCCCCCTATTCGAGAATAACAAAGTCCTGTGATCGAGTATAACAAAGTCCCTTGATCAGTATAAAAAAGTCACTTGATCGAGTAAAACAAAGTCCCCTTATTGAGTATAACAAAGCCCCCTGATGGAGCATAACAAAACCCCTCATCGAGTATAACAAAGTCCCCTGATCGAGTATAACAAAGTTCCCTGGTCGAGTATGACAAAGTCCACTGATCGAGTATAACAAAGTCACCAAGTCGAGTATAACAAAGTCTCCTGATCGAGTGTAACAAAGTCCCTTGATCGAGTATAACCAAGTCCCCTGGTCGAGTATAACAAAGACCCCTAATCGAGTATAACAAAGTCCCTGATCGAGTATAACAAAGTCCCCTGGTCGCGAATAACAAAGTCTCCTGCTCGAGTATAACCAAGTCCCCTGATCGAGTATAACAAAGTCCCCTTATCGAGTATAACAAAGCCCCTTGTTGGAGCATAACAAAGGCCCCTCATCTAGTATAACAAAGTCCCCTGATCGAGAATAACAAAGTCCCCTAATCGAGTATAACAAAGTCCCTTGATCAGTAAAACAAAATCCCCTGATCAAGTATAACAAAGTTCCCATATCAAGAATAACAAAGTTCCCTGGTCGAGCATAAAAAACTCCCTTGATTGAGTATAACAAACTCCCCTAATCGAGTATACCAAAGGAACCTGATCGAGGATAACAAAGTTCCTTAATCGAGTATAACAAAGTCCCCTGATCGAGTATAACAAAGTCACCTGATCGAGTATAACAAAGTCCCCTTATTGAGGATAACAAAGCCCCCTGATGGAGCATAACAAAGGCCCCTCATCGAGTATAACAAAGTCCCCTGATCGAGTATAACAAAGTCCCTGATCGAGTATAACAAAGTACCCTGGTCGAGTATAACAAAGTCACCTGATCGAGTATAACAAAGTTCCCTGGTCGAGTATAACAAAGTCCCCTGATCGAGTATAACAAAGTCACCTGATCGAGTATAACAAAGTCCCCTTATTGAGTATAACAAAGCCCCCTGATGGAGCATAAAAAAGGCCCCTCATCGAGTATAACAAAGTCCCCTGATCGAATATAAGAAAGTTCCCTGGTCGAGTATAACAAAGTCCACTGATCGAGTATAACAAAGTCACCTAATCGAGT
This sequence comes from Homarus gammarus, assembly GCA_958450375.1. Taxonomy (NCBI): domain Eukaryota; kingdom Metazoa; phylum Arthropoda; class Malacostraca; order Decapoda; family Nephropidae; genus Homarus; species Homarus gammarus. The sequence continues at coordinate 86,851 of CAUDMG010000788.1, read as the reverse complement.
ATAACAAAGTCCCCTGATCGAGTATAACACATTCCCTTGATCGAGTATAACCAAGTCCCCTGGTTGAGTATAACAAAGACCCCTAACGAAGTATAACAAAGTCCCCTGATCGAGTATAACAAAGTCCCATGGAAGCGAATAACAGAGTCCCCTTATCGAGTATAACAAAACCCCTTGATGGAGCATAAAAAGGCCCCTCATCGAGTATAACAAAGTCCCCTAACCGAGTATAACAAAGCTCTCTTGTCGAGTATAACAAAGTCACCTGATCGAGTATAACAAAGTCCCCTAATCGAGTATAAGAAAGTTCCTTCATCAGTAAAACAAAGTCCCCTGATCAAGTATAACAAAATCCCCATATCGAGTATAACAAAGTCCCCTGATCGAGTATAACAAAGTCTCCTCATCAAGTATAACAAAATCCCTTGATCGAGTATAACAAAGGCACTTTATCGAGTATAACAAAGTCCCTTGATCAGTATAAACAAGTCCCCTGATCGAGTAAAAGAAAGTCCCCTGATCGAGTATAACAAAGTCCCCTGATCGAGTATAACAAAGTCCCCTGATCGAGTATAACAAAGTCCCCTGATCATGTAAAACAAAGTCCCTTGATCGAGTATAACAAAGTACCCCTATTCGAGAATAACAAAGTCCTGTGATCGAGTATAACAAAGTCCCTTGATCAGTATAACAAAGTCACCTGATCGAGAATAACAAAGTCCCCTTATTGAGTATAACAAAGCCCCCTAATGGAGCATAACAAAGGCCCCTCATGGAGTATAACAAAGTCCCCTGATCGAGTATAACAAAGTTCCCTGGTCGAGTATAAAAAAGTCCACTGATCGAGTATAACAAAGTCCCCTAATCGAGTATAACAAAGTCCCCTGATCGAGTATAACAAAGTCCCTTGATCGAGTATAACCAAGTCCCCTGGTCGAGTATAACAAAGACCACTAATCGAGTATAACAAAGTCCCTGATCGAGTATAACAAAGTCCCCTGGTCGCGAATAATAAAATCTCCTGCTCGAGTATAACCAAGTCCCCTGATCGAGTATAACAAAGTCCCCTTATCGAGTATAACAAAGCCCCTTGATGGAGCATAACAAAGGCCCCTCATCGAGAATAACAAAGTCACCTGATCGAGTATAACAAAGCTCCCTGATCGAATATAACAAAGTCCCCTAATCGAGTATAACAAAGCCCCTTGATGGAGCATAACAAAGGCCCCTCATCGAGTACAACAAAGTCCCCTGATCAGGTATAACAAAGTTCCCAAATCGAGTATAACAAAGTCCCCTGCTCGAGTATAACAAAGTCTCCTGATCAAGTATAACAAAATCCCCTGATCGAGTATAACAAAGGTCCTTTTTCGAGTATAACAAAGTCCCTTGATCAGTATAAGAAAGTCCCCTGATCGAGTATAACAACGTCCCCTGATCGAGTATAACAAAGTCCCTTGATCAAGTATATCAAAGTCCCCTGATCTAGAATAACAAAGGAACCTGATCGAATATAACAAAGTCCCTTGATCGAGTATAACAAAGTCCCCTGATCGACTATAACAAAGTCATATGATCGAGTATAACAAAGTCCCCTTATCGAGGATAACAAAGCCCCGTGATGGAGCATAACAAAGGCCCCTGATCAAGCATAACAAAGTCCCCTAATCGAGTATAACAAAGTTCCCTGGTTAGTTTAAAAAAGACCCTTGATCAAGTATAACAAAGTCCCTTAATCAAGTATAACAATGTCCCCTTATCGAGTATAACAAAGCCCCCTGATGGGGCATAACAAAGGCCCCTGATCAAGTATAACAAAGTCCTCTAATCGAGTATAACAAAGTTCCCTGGTCATGGATAACAAAGTCCCTTGATCGAGTATAACAAAGTCCCCTAATCGAGTATAACAAAGTCCCATGATCGAGTATAATAAAGTCCCCTGATCGTGTATAACAAAGTCCTCCAATCGAGTATAACAAAGGCCCCTGATCGAGTGCAATAAAGTCCCCTAATCGAGTATAACCAAGTCCCCTGGTCGAGTATAACAAAGTCCCGTGACCGAGAAAAAAAAAGTCCCCTGATCGAGCAAAACAAAGTCCCCTGATCGGGTATAACAAAGTCCTCTGATCGAGTATAACAAAGTCCCCTGGTCGAATATAACAAAGTCACCTAATCGAGTATAGCAAAGTCCCCTTATCGAGTATAACAAAGCCCCTTGATGGAGCATAACAAAGGCCCCTCATCGAGTATAACAAAGTCCCCAGATCGAGTATAACAAAGTTCCCTGGTCGAGTATAAAAAAGTCCCCGTTTCGAATATAACAAAGTCCCCTGATCGAGTATACCAAAGGAACCTGATCGAGTATAACAAAGTACCCTTATCGAGTATAACAAAGCCCCCTGATAGAGCATAATAAAGGTCCCTGATCGGGTTTAACAAACACCCCTGATCGAGTATACCAAAGCTCCCTGGTCGTGGATAACGAAGTCCCTAGATCGAGTATAACAAATTCCCCTAATCGAGTATAACAAAGTCCCATGATCGAGTATAACAAAGTCCCCTGATCGTGTATAACAAAGTCCTCCAATCGAGTATAAAAATGGCCCCTGATCGAGTATATCAAAGTCCCCTGATCGTGTATAACAAAGTCCCTTGATCGAGCATACCAAAGTCCTTTGATCGAGTACAACAAAGTCCCCTGATCGAGTATAACAAACTCCCCTGAACGAGTATAACAAAGTCCCTTGGTAGAGGTTAACAAAGTCCCCTGATCGAGTATAACAAAGTCCCCTGATCGAGCACAACAAAGTCCCCAAAAAGAGCATAACAAAGGCCCCTGATCGCGTTTAACAAGGCCATTGATCGAGTATAACACAGTCCCCGAATCGAGTATACAAAGAGCCCTGATTGAGTCTAACTAAGTCCCCTAATCAAGTATAACAAAGCCCCCTGAACGAGTATAACAAAAGCCCCTGATCGAGTATAACAAAGTCCCCTGATCGAGAATGACAAAGTCCCCTGATTGAGTATAACCAAGTCTCCTGGTCGAGTATAACAAAGTCCCGTGATCGAGTATAACAAAAGCCACTGATCGAGTATAACAAAGTCCTATAATCGGGTATAACAAAGTCCCCTCATCGAGTATGACAAAGTCCCCTGATCGAGTATAACAAAGTCTCCTGGTCGAATATAACAAAGTCACCTGATCGAGTATAACAAAGTCCCCTGGTGGAGTATAACAAAGGCCCCTGATCGAGCATAACAAAGTCCCTTGATCAAGTATAACAAAGTCCCCTGGTTAGGTATAACAAAGGCCCCTGATCGAGCATAACAAAGTTCCCTCATCGAGTATAACAAAGTACCCTGGTCGAGTATAACCAATTCCCCTGGTCGAGTATAACAAAGTCCCGTGATCGAGTATAACAAAATCCCCTGATCGAGTATAACAAAGTCTCCTGGTCGAATATAACAAAGTCACCTGATCGAGTATAACAAAGACCCCTGGTGGAGTATAACAAAGTCCCCTGGTGTAGTATAACAAAGGCCCCTGATCGAGCATAACAAAGTCCCTTGATCAAGTATAACAAAGTCCCCTGGTTAGGTATAACAAAGGCCCCTGATCGAGCCTAACAAAGTCCCCTAATCGAGTATAACAAAATACCCTGGTCGAGTGTAACCAAGTCCCCTGGTCGAGTATAACAAAGTCCCGTGATCGAGTAAAGCAAAGCCCCTGACCGAGTAAAACAAAGTCCCCTGATCGGGTATAACAAAGTCCTCTGTTCGAGTATAACAAAGTTCCCTGGTCGAGCATAGCAAAGTCCCCTGATCGAGTATAACAAAGTCCCTTGGTCGAGTATAACAAAGTCCCCTTATCGAGTATAACAAAGTTTTCTGATCGAATATAACAAAGGCCCCTGATCGAGTGTAATAAAGTCGCCTGATCGAGTATACAAAGGAACCTGATCGAGTATAACAAAGTCACTTGATCGGGTATAACAAAGTCCCCTGATCGAGTATACCAAAGACCCTTATCGAGTATAACAAAGTCCCTTGATCGAGTATAACAAAGTCCCCTGATCGAGTATAACAAAGGCCCCTTATCGAGTATAACAAAGCCCCTGATGGAGAATAACAATGGCCCCTGATCATGTATAACAAATTCCCCTGATCGAGAATATCAAAGTTCCCTGGTCGAGTATAAAAAAGTCCCCTGATTGAGTATAACAAACTACCCTAATCGAGTATACCAAAGGAACCTGATCGAAGATAACAAAGTTCCTTAATCGAGTATAACAAAGTCCCCTGATCGAGTATAACAAAGTCCCCTTATTGAGTATAACAAAGCCCCTGATGGAGTATAACAAAGGCTCCTCATCGAGTATAACAAAGTCCCCTGATCGAGTATAAGAAAGTTCCCTGATCTAGTATAACAAAGTCCACTGATCGAGTATGACAAAGTCCCCTAATCGAGTATAACAAAGTCCCCTGATCGCGTATAACAAAGTCCCTTGATCGAGTATAACCAAATCCACTGGTCGAGTATAACAAAGACCCCTAATCGACTATAACAAAGTCCCCTGATCGAGTATAACAAAGTCCCCTGGAAGCGAATAACAAAGTCTCCTGCTCGAGTATAACCAAGTCCCCTGATTGAGTATAACAAAGTCACCTTATCGAGTATAACAAAGCCCCTTGATGGAGCATAAGAAAGGCCCCTCATCGAGTATAACAAAGTCCCCTGATCGAGTATAACATAGCACCCTGTTCGAGAAAAACAAAGTCCCCTGATCGAGTATAACAAAGTCCCCTAATCGAGTATAACAACGTCCCTTCATCAGTAAAACACAGTCCCCTGATCAAGTATAACAAAGTCCCCATATCGAGAATAACAAAGTCCCCTGATCGAGTTTAACAAAGTCTCCTTATCAAGTATAACAAAATCCCCTGATCGAGTAAAACAAAGCCCCCTGATAGAGCATACTAAAGGCCCCTGATCGAATTTAAAAAAATCCCCTGATCGAGAATAACAAAGTTCCCTGGTCGTGGATAACAAAGTCTCTTGATCGAGTATAACAAAGTCCCCTAATCGAGTACAACAAAGTCCCATGATCGAGTATAACAAAGTCCCCTGATCGTGTATAACAAAGTCCTCAAATCGAGTATAAAAATAGCCCCTGATCGAGTATAACAAAGTCCCCTGATCGTGTATAACAAAGTCCTCTGATCGAGTATAACAAAGGCCCATGATCGAGTATAACAAAGTCCCTTGATCGAGCATACCAAAGTCCTTTGATCGAGTACAACAAAGTCCCCTGATCGAGTATAACAAAGTCCCCTGATCGAGTATAACAAAGTCCCCTGATCGAGTATAACAAAGTACCCTGATCGAGTATAACAAAGTCCTCTGATCGAGTATAACAAAGTCCCTTGATCGAGTATAACAAAGTCCCCTAATCGAGTATAACAAAGTCCCATGATCGAGTATAATTAAGTCCCCTGATCGTATATAACAAAGTCCTCCAATCGAGTATAACAAAGGCCCCTGATCGTGTGTAATAAAGTCCCCAGATCGAATATAACCAAGTCCCCTGGTCGAGTATAACAAAGTCCCGTGATCGAGTAAAACAAAATCCCCTGATCGAGTAAAACAAAGTCCCCTGATCGAGTATAACAAAGTCCTCTGATCGAGTATAACAAAGTCCCCTGGTCGAATATAACAAAGTCACCTGATCGAGTATAACAATGTTCCCTGGTCGAATATAACAAAGTCCCCTGATCGAGTATAACAAAGTCACCTGATCGAGTATAACAAAGTCCCCTTATTGAGTATAACAAAGCCCCCTGATGGAGCATAAAAAAGACCCCTCATCGAGTATAACAAAGTCCCCTGATCGAATATAAGAAAGTTCCCTGGTCGAGTATAACAAAGTCCACTGATCGAGTATAACAAAGTCACCTAATCGAGTATAACAAAGTCCCCTGATCGAGTATAACAAAGTCCCTTGATCGAGTATAACCAAGTCCCCTGGTTGAGTATAACAAAGACCCCTAACGAAGTATAACAAAGTCCCCTGATCGAGTATAACAAAGTCCCCTGGAAGCGAATAACAGAGTCCCCTTATCGAGTATAACAAAACCCCTTGATGGAGCATAAGAAAGGCCCCTCATCGAGTATAACAAAGTCCCCTGACCGAGTATAACAAAGCTCTCTTGTCGAGTATAACAAAGTCACCTGATAGAGTATAACAAAGTCCCCTGATCAAGTATAACAAAGTCCCCATATCGAGTATAACAAAGTCCCCTGATCGAGTATAACAAAGTCTCCTCATCAAGTATAACAAAATCCCTTGATCGAGTATAACAAAGGCACTTTATCGAGTATAACAAAGTCCCTTGATCAGTATAAGAAAGTCCCCTGATCGAGTATAAGAAAGTCCCCTGATCGAGTATAACAAAGTCCCCTGATCGAGTATAACAAAGTACCCTGATCGAGTATAACAAAGTCACCTGATCGAGTATAACAAAGTCCCTGATCGAGTATAACAAAGTCCCCTGATCGAGTATAACAAAGTCCCCTAATCGAGTATAACAAAGTCCCCTGATCGAGTATAACAAAGTCCCTTGATCGAGTATAACCAAATCCCCTGGTCGAGTATAACAAAGACCCCTAATCGACTATAACAAAGTCCCCTGATTGAGTATAGCAAAGTCCCCTTATCGAGTATAACAAAGCCCCTTGATTGAGCATAAGAAAGGCCCCTCATCGAGTATAACAAAGTCCCCTGATCGAGTATAACATTGCACCCTGTTCGAATAAAACAAAGTCCCCTGATCGAGTATAACAAAGTCCCCTAATCGAGTATAACAACGTCCCTTCATCAGTAAAACAAAGTCCCCTGATCAAGTATAACAAAGTCCCCATATCGAGTATAACAAAGTCCCCTGCTCGAGTTTAACAAAGTCTCCTGTTCAAGTATAACAAAATACCCTGATCGAGTACAACAAAGCCCCCTGATAGAGCATACTAAAGGCCCCTGATCGAATTTAAAAAAGTCCCCTGATCGAGAATAACAAAGTTCCCTGGTCGTGGATAACAAAGTCTCTTGATCGAGTATAACAAAGTCCCCTAATCGAGTATAGCAAAGTCCCCTTATCGAGTATAACAAAGCCCCTTGATGGAGCATAAGAAAGGCCCCTCATCGAGTATAACAAAGTCCCCTGATCGAGTATAACATAGCACCCTGTTCGAATAAAACAAAGTCCCCTGATCGAGTATAACAAAGTCCCCTAATCGAGTATAACAACGTCCCTTCATCAGTAAAACAAAGTCCCCTGATCAAGTATAACAAATTCCCCTTATTGAGTATAACAAAGCCCCCTGATGGAGTATAACAAAGGCCCCTTATCGAGTATAACAGAGACCCCTGATCGAGTATAAGAAAGTTCCCTGGTCGAGTATAACAAAGTCCACTGATCGAGTATAACAAAGTCCCTTGATCGAGTATAACCAAGTCCCCTGGTCGAGTATAACAAAGACCCCTAATCGACTATAACAAAGTCCCCTGATCGAGTATAACAAAGTCCCCTGGAAGCGAATAACAAAGTCTCCTGCACGAGTATAACCAAGTCCCCTGATTGAGTATAGCAAAGTACCCTTATCGAGTATAACAAAGCCCCTTGATGGAGCACAAGAAAGGCCCCTCATCGAGTATAACAAAGTCCCCTGATCGAGTATAACAGAGCTCACTGGTCGAGTATAAGAAAGTCCCCTGATTGAGTATAACAAAGTACCCTAATCGAGTATAACAACGTCCCTTCATCAGTAAAACAAAGTCCCCTGATCAAGTATAACAAAGTCCCAATATCGAGTATAACAAAGTCCCCTGATCGAGTATAACAAAGTCTCCTGATCAAGTATAACAAAATCCCCTGATCGAGTATAACAAAGGCCCCTTATCGAGTATAACAAAGTCCCTGATCAGTATAAGAAAGTCCCCTGATCGAGTACAACAAAGCCCCCTGATAGAGCATACTAAAGGCCCCTGATCGAATTTAAAAAAGTCCCCTGATCGAGAATAACAAAGTTCCCTGGTCGTGGATAACAAAGTCTCTTGATCGAGTATAACAAAGTCCCCTAATCGAGTACAAGAAAATCCCATGATCGAGTATAACAAAGTCCCCTGATCGTGTATAACAAAGTCCTCCAATCGAGTATAAAGATAGCCCCTGATCGAGTATAAAAAGTCCCCTGATCGTGTATAACAAAGTCCTCTGATCGAGTATAACAAAGGCCCATGATCGAGTATAACAAAGTCCCTTGATCGAGCATACCAAAGTCCTTTGATCGAGTACAACAATTTCCCCTGATCGAGTATAACAAACTCCCCTGAACGAGTATAACAAAGTCCCCTGATCGAGTACAACAAAGTACCTTGGTCGAGCATAATAAAGTCCTCTGATCGAGTATAACAAAGTCCCCTGATCGAGCACAACAAAGTCCCCTAATCGAGCATAACAAAGGCCCCTGATCGCGTTTAACAAAGTCCATTGATCGAGTATAACACAGTCCCCGAATCGAGAATACAAAGAGCCCTGATTGAGTATAACTAAGTCCCCTAATCAAGTATAACAAAGCCCCCTAAACGAGTAATACAAAAGCCCCTGATCGAGTGTAACAAAGTCCCCTGATCGGGTATAACAAAGTCCTCTGATCGAGTATAACAAAGGCCCCTGATCGGGTATAAAAAGGACCCTGATCGAGTATAACAAAGTCCCCTGATCGAGTATAACAAAGTCCCCTGATCGAGTATAACAAAGTCCCTGGTCGAATATAACAAAGTCACCTGATCGAGTATAACAAAGACCCCTGGTGGAGTATAACAAAGTCCCCTGTTGGAGTATAACAAAGGCCCCCGATCGAATAAAACAAAGTCCCCTTATCGAGCACAACAAAGGCCTCTGATTGAGTATAACAAAGTTCCCTGGTCGAGTATAAAAAAGTCCCCTGATCAAGGATAACAAAGTCCCCTGATCGAGTATACCAAAGGAACCTTATCGAGTATAACAAAGTTCCCTGGTCGAGTATAAAAAAAGTCCCTTGATCGCGTATAACAAAGTGCCTTAATCGAGTATAACAAAGTCCCATGATCGAGTAAAACAAAGTCCCCTGATCGTGTATATCAAAGTCCTCTAATCGAGAATAACAACGGCCTCTGATCGAGGATAACAAAGTCCCGTGATCGTGTATAGCAAAGTCCTCTGATCGAGTATATCAAAGGCCCATGATTGAGTATAACAAAGCTCCTTGATCGAGCATACCAAATTCTTTTGATCGAGTGCAACAAAGTCCCCTGATCAAGTATAACAAAATCCCCTGATCGAGTATAACAAAGGCCCTTTATCGAGTATAACAAAGTCCCTTGATCAGTATAGGAAAGTCCCCTGATCGAGTACAACAAAGCCCCCTGATAGAGCATACTAAAGGCCCCTGATCGAATTTAAAAAAGTCCCCTGATCGAGAATAACAAAGTTCCCTGGTCGTGGATAACAAAGTCTCTTGATCGAGTATAACAAAGTCCCCTAATCGAGTACAACAGAGTCCCATGATCGAGTATAACAAAGTCCCCTGAGCGTGTATAACAAAGTCCTCCAATCGAGTATAAAAATAGCCCCTAATCGAGTATAAAAGTCCCCTGATCGTGTATAACAAAGTCCTCTGATCGTGTATAACAAAGTCCTCTGATCGAGTATAACAAAGGCCCATGATCGAGTATAACAAAGTCCCTTGATCGAGCATACCAAAGTCCTTTGATCGAGTACAACAATTTCCCCTGATCGAGTGTAACAAACTCCCCTGAACGAGTATAACAAAGTCCCCTGATCGAGTATAACAAAGTACCTTGGTCGAGCATAACAAAGTCCTCTGATCGAGTATAACAAAGTCCTCTGATCGAGCACAACAAATTCCCCTAATCGAGCATAACAAAGGCCCCTGATCGCGTTTAACAAAGTCCATTGATCGAGTATAACACATCCCCCAAATCGAGTATACAAAGATCCCTGATTGAGTATAACTAAGTCCCCTAATCAAGTATAACAAAGCACCCTAGACGAGTAAAACAAAAGCCCCTGATCGAGTGTAACAAAGTCCCCTGATCGGGTATAACAAAGTCCCCTGGACGAATATGACAAAGTCCCCTCATATAGAGTATAACCAAGTCCCCTAATCGGGTATAATAAAGTCCCTTGATCAGTATAAGAAAGTCCCCTGATCGAGTACAACAAAGCCCCCTGATAGAGCATACTAAAGGCCCCTGATCGAATTTAAAAAAGTCCCCTGATCGAGAATAACAAAGTTCCCTGGTCGTGGATAACAAAGTCTCTTGATCGAGTATAACAAAGTCCCCTAATCGAGTACAAGAAAATCCCATGATCGAGTATAACAAAGTCCCCTGATCGTGTATAACAAAGTCCTCCAATCGAGTATAAAGATAGCCCCTGATCGAGTATAAAAAGTCCCCTGATCGTGTATAACAAAGTCCTCTGATCGAGTATAACAAAGGCCCATGATCGAGTATAACAAAGTCCCTTGATCGAGCATACCAAAGTCCTTTGATCGAGTACAACAATTTCCCCTGATCGAGTATAACAAATTCCCCTGAACGAGTATAACAAAGTCCCCTGATCGAGTACAACAAAGTACCTTGGTCGAGCATAATAAAGTCCTCTGATCGAGTATAACAAAGTCCCCTGATCGAGCACAACAAAGTCCCCTAATCGAGCATAACAAAGGCCCCTGATCGCGTTTAACAAAGTCCATTGATCGAGTATAACACAGTCCCCGAATCGAGTATACAAAGAGCCCTGATTTAGTATAACTAAGTCCCCTAATCAAGTATAACAAAGCCCCCTAAACGAGTAATACAAAAGCCCCTGATCGAGTGTAACAAAGTCCCCTGATCGGGTATAACAAAGTCCTCTGATCGAGTATAACAAAGGCCCCTGATCGGGTATAAAAAGGACCCTGATCGAGTATAACAAAGTCCCCTGATCGAGTATAACAAAGTCCCCTGATCGAGTATAACAAAGTCCCTGGTCGAATATAACAAAGTCACCTCATCGAGTATAACAAAGACCCCTGGTGGAGTATAACAAAGTCCCCTGTTGGAGTATAACAAAGGCCCCTGATCGAATATAACGAAGTCCCCTGACCGAGTATAACAAAACCCCCTCATTGATTATAATAAAGTCCCCTGATCGAGAATAACAAAGTCCTCTGATCGAGAATAACAAAGGCCCCTCATCCAGGGTAATAAAGTCCCCTGATCGAGCATAAAAAAGTCCCCTAATCAAGTATACCAAAGGAACCCGATCGGGTACAACAAAGTTCCTTGATCGATAATAACAAATTCTCCTGATGGAATATAACAAAGTCCCCTTATCGAGCATAACAAAGGCCCCTGATTGAGTATAACAAAGTTCCCTGGTCGAGAATAAAAAAGTCCCCTGATCGAGGATAACAAAGTCCCCTGATCGAGTATACCAAAGGAACCTTATCGAGTATAACAAAGTTCCTTGATCGAGTATAACAAAGTCCCCTGATCGAGTATAACAAAGTCACCTGATCGAGTATAACAACGTCCCCTGATCGAGTATAACAAAGCTCCCTGGTCGAGGATAACAAAGTCCCTTGATCGAGCATAACAAAGTCCCGTGATCGTGTATATCAGAGTCCTCTAATCGAGTATAAAAACGTCCCCTGATCGAGTAAAACAACGTCCCGGGATCGTGTATAACAAAGTCCAGTGATCGAGTTTAACAAAGGCCGATGATTGAGTATAACAATGTCCCCTAATCAAGTATAACAAAGTCCTCTGATTGAGTTTAACAAAGGCCCATGATTGAGTATAACAAAGTCCCCTGATCGAGTATACCAAAGTTCTTTGATCGAGTACAACAAAGTCCCCTGATCGAGTATAACAAAGCCCCCTGAACGAGTATACCAAAGTCCCTTGATAGAGTATAACAAAGTCCCTTGGTTGAGTATAACAAAGTCCCCTGATCGAGTATAACAAAGTCCCCTGATCGAGCATAACAAGGTCCCCTAATCGAGTATATCAAAGGCCCCTGATCGCGTAAAACAAAGTCCATTGATCGAGTATAACAAAGTCACCGAATCAAGTATAACAAAGAGCCTTCATTGAGTATAACAAAGTCCCATAATCAAGTATAACAAAGGCCCTTAAACGTGTATAACAAGGGCCCCAAATCGAGTACAACAAAGTCCCCTGATCGAGTATAATAAAGTCACTTGATCAGTACAACAAAGTCCCCTGATCGAGTATAACAAAGTCACTTGATCAGTAAAACAAAGTCCCCTGATCGAGTAAAACAAAGTTCCCTTATCGAGTATAACAAAGTCCCCAGATCAAGAATGACAAAGTCACCTGATCGAGTATAACAAAGTTCTCTGATCGAGTATAACAGAGGCCCCCGATCGAGTGTAATAAATGCCCCTAATCGAGTATAACAAAGTCCACTGATCGAGTATAACAAAGTCCCAATATCGAGTATAACAAACACCCCTGATGGAGCATAACAAAGGCCCCTAATCATGGACAACAAAGTCCCCTGGTCGAGCAAAACAGAGTCCCCTGATCGAGTATAACAAAGTCCCCTGATCGAGCATAACAAAGTCCCCTAATCGAGCATAACAAAGTCCCCTGATCGAGTATAGCAAAGTCCCCATGGTCGAGCATAACAAAGTCATCTGATCGAGTATAACAAAGTCCCTTGATCAGTATAACAAAGTCACCTGATCGAGAATAACAAAGTCCCTTGATCGAGTATAAGAAAGTCCCCTGATCGAGTATAACAAAGTCCCCTGATCGAGTATAACAAAGTCCTCTGATCGAGTATAACAAAGGCCCCTGATCGAGAGTAATAAAGTCCACTGTTCGAGTATAACAAAGTCCTCTGATCGAGTATAACAAAGGAACCTAATCGAGTAAAACAAAGTCCCTTGATCGAGTATAACAAATTCCCCTGATCGAGTATAACAAAGTCACCTGATCGAGTATAACAAAGTCCCATTATCGAGTATAACAAATCCCCCTTTTGGAGCATAACAAAGGCCCCAAATCAAGTATAACAAAGTCCCCCGATCGAGCATAACAAAGTCCCCTAATCGAGTATAACAAAGTCCCTTGATCGAGTAAAACAAAGTTCCCTGGTCGAGGATAACAAAGTCCCTTGATTAAGTATTACAAAGTCCCCTAATCGAGAATAACAAAGTCCCATGATCGAGTATAATCAAAGTCCCTTGGTCGAGTATAACAAAGCCCCTTGGTCGAGTATAACAAAATCCCCTGATCGAGTATAACAAAGTCCCCTGGTCGAGCATAACAAAGTCCCCTAATCGAGTAGAACAAAGGCCCCTAATCGTGCATAACAAAGTCCATTTATCGAGTATAACAAAGTCCCCGAATCGAGAATAACAAAGAGCTCTGCTCGAGAATAACAAACCCGCCTGATCGAGTATAACAAGGCCCCCTCATCGAGTATAACAAAGTCCCTTGCTCGAGTATAACAAAGTCCCCTGATCGAGTATAACAAGGCCCCCTCATCGAGTATAACAAAGTCCCTTTCTCGAGTATAACAAAGGCCCCTGATCAAGTATAACAAAGTCCCCTGATCGAGTATAACAAAGTTCCCTGGTCGAGTATAAAAAAGTCCCTTGATCGCGTATAACAAAGTTCCCTGGTCGAGGATAAGAAAGTCCCTTGATCGAGTATAACAAAGTGCCTTAATCAAGTATAACAAAGTCCCATGATCGAATATAACAAAGTCCCCTGATCGTGTATATCAAAGTCCTCTAGTCGAGAATAACAACAGCCTCTGATCGAGGATAACAAAGTCCCGAGATCGTGTATAACAAAGTCCTCTGATCGAGTATATCAAAGGCCCATGATTGAGTATAACAAAGCTCCTTGATCGAGCATACCAAATTCCTTTGATCGAGTGCAACAAAGTCCCCTGATCGAGTATAACAAAGCCCCCTGAACGAGTATAACAAAGTCCCTTGATAGAGTATAACAAAGTCCATTGGTCGAGTATAACAAAGTCTCCTGATCGAGAATAACAAAGTCCCCTGATCGAGCATGACAAAGTCCCCTAATCGAGTATAACCAAGTCCCCTGGTCGAGTATAACAAATTCCCATGATCGAGTATAACAAAGTCCTCTGATCAAGAATAACAAATTCCCCTGATCGGGTTTAACAAAGTCCTCTGATCGAGTATAACAAAGGCCCCTGATCGGGAATAACAAAGTCCCCTGATCGAGTATAACAAAGTCCCCTGATCGGGTATAACAAAGTCCCCTGATCGAGTATAACAAAGTCCCCTGGTCGAATATAACAAAGTAACATGATCGAGTATAACAAAGTCCCCTGGTCGAGTATAACAAAATTCCCTTGTCGAGTATAACAAAGGCCCCTCATCGAGCATAACAAAGTCCCCTGATCGAGTATAACAAAGTTCTCTGGTCGAGTATAACAAAGTCCCCTGATCGAGTATAACAAAGTCCTCTGATCGAGTATAACAAAGGCCCCCGATCGAGTGTAATAAACGCCCCTGATTGAGTATAGCAACGTCCCCTAATCGAGTATAACAAAAGAACCTGATCGAGCAAAGCAAAGTCCCAATATCGAGTATAACAAGGCCCCCTGATGGAGCATAACAAAGGCACCTAATCATGGATAACAAAGTCCCCTGGTCGAGCAAAACAGAGTCCCCTGATCGAGTATAACAAAGTTCCATGATCGAGTATAACCAAGTCCCTAAACTGAGTATAACAAAGTTCCCTGATCGAGTATAAGAAAGTCCCCTGATCGAGTATAACAAAGTCCCCTGATCGAGTATAAGAAAGTCCCTTGATCAGTATAACAAAGTCCCCATGGTCGAGTATAACAAAGTCCCCTGATCGAGTATAAGAAAGGCCCTTGATCAGCATAACAAAGTCCCCTGATCGAGTATAACAAAGTCCCTTGATCGAGTATAAAAAAGTCCCCTGGTCGAGTAAAACAAAGTCCCTAAAATGAGTATAACAAAGTCCCCTGATCGCCTGTAACAAAGTCCCCTTGTCGAGTATAACAAAGGCACTTGATCGAGCATAACAAAGTAACCTGATCGAGTATAACAAAGTCCCTTGATCAGTATAACATAGTCCCCTGATCGAGTATAACAAAGTCCCTTCATCGAGTATAACAAAGTCCCCTGATCGAGTATAACAAAGTCCCTTGATCGAGTATAAGAAAGTCCTCTGATCGAGAATAACAAAGGCCCCTGATCGAGTGTAATAAAGTCCCCTGTTCGAGTATAACAACGTCCCCTGATCGAGTATAACAAAGGAACCTAATCGAGTAAAACAAAGTCCCTTGATCGAGTATTACAAAGCCCCTAATGGAGCATAACAAAGGCCCCTCATCAAGTATAACAAAGTCCCCCGATCGAGCATACAAAGTCCCCTGATCGAGTATAACAAAGTCCCCTTGTCGAGTATAACAAAGGCACTTGATCGAGCATAACAAAGTTCCCTGATCGAGTATAACAAAGTCCCTTGATCAGTATAACAAAGTCCCCTGATCGAGCATAACAAAGTCCCTTTATCGAGTATAACAAAGTCCCCTGATCGAGTATAACAAAGTCCCCTGATCGAGTATAACAAAGTCCTCTGATCGAGTATAACAAAGGCCCCTGATCGAGTGCAATAAAGTCCCCTGATCGAGTATAACAAAGTCCCCTGATCGAGTATAACAAAATCACCTGATCGAGTATAACAAAGTCCCATTATCGAGTATAACAAAGCCCCCTAATGGAGCATAACAAAGGCCCCCCATCAAGTATAACAAAGTCCCCCGATCGAGCATACAAAGTCCCCTGATCGAGTATAACAAAGTCCCTTGATCGAGTATAACAAAGTTCCCTGGTCGAGGATAACAAATTTCCTTGATCGAGTATTACAAAGTCCCCTAATCGAGAATAACAAAGTCCCATGATTGAGTATGACAAAGTCCCTTGGTCGAGAAAACAAAGTCCCTTGGTCGAGTATAACAAAGTCCCCTCATCGAATATAACAAAGTCCCCTGATCGAGCATAACAAAGTCCCCTAATCGAGTATAACAAAGGCCCCTGATCGCGTATAACAAAGTCCATAAATCGAGTATAACAAAGTCCCCGAATCGAGTATAACAAAGAGCCCTGCTCGAGTATAACAAAGCCGGCTGATCGATTATAACAAAGCCCCCTCATCGAATATAACAAAGTTCACTGTTCGAGTATAACAAAGGCCCCTGATCAAGTATAACAAAGTCCCCTGATCAAGTATAACAAAGTTCCCTGATCGACTATAAAAAAGACCCCTGATCGAGAATAACAAAGTTGCCTGGTCGAGGATAACAAAGTCCCTGGATCGAGTATAACCAAGTCCCCTGGTGGAGTATAACAAAGTCCCCTGACCGAGTATAACAAGGTCCCTTGATCGAGTATAACCAAGTCCCCTGGTGGAGTATAACAAAGTCGCCTTATCGACTATAACAAAGTCCCCCTCATCGAGTATAACCAAGTCCCCTGGTCGAGTATAACAAAGCCCCGTAATCGAGTATTACAAAGTTTCCTCGTCTAGTATACCAAAGTCCCCTGAATGAGTATAACCAAGTCCTCTAATCGAGAATAACAAAGTCACCTAATCGAGTATAACAGAGTCCCATTATCGAGTATAACAAAGCCCCCTGATGGAGCATAACAAAGGCCCTTAATCAAGTATAACAAAGTCCCCTGATCGAGCATAACAAAGTCCCCTGATCGAGTATAACAAAGTCCCTTGATCGAGTATACCCAAGTCCCATGGTCGAGTATAACAAAGTCCCCTAATCGAGTATAACAACGTCTCCTGATCGAATATAACAATAGGGTGTGTCATACGGAGGCGAATTTTTATTTTTTGAGTTTGAAAAATCGGCCTATGTTATTAATGATGTAGTTCTATGTGCAGAATCATGTGATATCTTCAGATTTGAAAAGTTTTTATTTTTTGCTTGGTAAATTTTAACTTGAAATCTTATGAAAATTCAGTATTCCCACCCTTTTACCAACACCACTAAATAGCTTATTTAAAGTAAAGTAAATGTATCAGGTTAATTTATTAGGATGAAAATGATCCAGAATAGTGAAACGAATGATCTTGACACATTTATTAAATTTAATATTCCTTTAGAAAACAAAATCATCAAATACAAAAACCGGTTTTACTACTACGACCCGGTGTTGCTGCACACCATAGAGAACATGTCTTTCTTGCTTCTGTTTCTACTCATCACCTCCCTGCTGACCACCTGAGCTCGGATGTAGCCTTCCCTCCTCTCCTGGCTGTACACGTGACTGCTGGCCTCGCTCACTTGCTGTACACAACGCTCTATACTCTGGGTGTGCGAGGGCCAGGCAGGGACATGCATGGGGTTGTCCAGGAAAGCTCTGACTTGAACATTGGTGAGGCTGCAGGTAAGAGGGGGCTCACTGCCAGCCTGGATGTTATCCAGATCTATGAGATCAGTGAGGGTCTTGGCACCTAGATTGACTTCAGGAGTCTTCCTGACCCTGAAGGAATCGTCACCAACTGATTCGTCATGCCCAGATCCTCTCATAAGTCTCATATCCAAGATCTTTTTGACTGCCACTCTTCTCTCCTCCTCATCCTTACTGCAGAGCGTTGTCTGCAGAACTGCCTCGGGATGAGCATACCAGGAAGATCTCCTCACAGTCTGCTCCACAATCTGAACAACCTTCCTTGGCTGACTCCTCAGGAGCTCAAGCTGGAAGAGAACATGCCTCGGACCTTCGGAGAACGATGACTTGACCTTGGTGTTGAACCAATTTGGCAAGTAGACACTCACGATGAATTGGACAATAAGTCTCAGGTTGTGAAGCTGGTTCCCTTTCAGTTTATGATGAGCGACCCAAATTCTGCAGAACCTGAGAGCCGTTGTGAGCCACCTAGAATGTGAGACTGGACCTATCTGCAGGTAAGCAAGTCTATCAGGCATGACCCCAGTTTTGATGGCACTGCAAATCATGTAACCATAGTACTGGTCAGTACTCAGGTCGTCAATGACAGTATGTGCAAGCTCAACGAGTGGAGGGCCAACTGTGATTTTTTCAAAGCTCGGATTTATTTCTAACTCAGTGGCAGAGTCCAGCATCTTGCCAAGAGGACCAGACCATCTGTTGTTTGAAAGAGTCTTGCCATCCAGCTCCTGGATCAGATGTCTGAGTGGCAACTCGTTGGTGTGGAGGTCACAAACAATCCAGACCAGCTTCCTCCCAATCTTCCGCTCTATCCACTGTATGACCCCCCCTTGCCACCCTGTGTTCGTGTTGGTGCTGTCCCCTCCAATGGCCTGCAGGGTCTGGTCTACGTTCCTCTCTCTGAGCCAGTTCACAATGTTATCTGCCACTATCTCAGCTGGTTTCCTGATGTCATCTTTCTCTGGAGTGAAATGCCACAAATACTTCCCTCCTGGTTCACTGCAGCAGGAGTAGTGTTCCTCCTTCACCATGGCAGGGAACAACTTGTCAGAATCTCCAACTTTCATGAACACTTTAGTGTCATCCCTTCTCCCATCAAAGAACAAACAATTGATTCCATTTTCTCTTATCCCCTTATCAAACTCCTCTTATAGGTTACTGACAAGTTTCTCCTGAGCTCTCCTTACTTTGTTATGATCTATCACCAGGTGAACATCATCAGGTGTTATCAAACCACCGTCAACCCAGGCAGCTGTTGCTATCTCTGCAGTTTCTCTGAGACCAGTGTGGTGTCGCATGCTGGCCAGAGCTATGCTCGGGATATCTTTCCTATTTCGAATCTTATGCCTGGAAGGTTTGGGATCATTATTTTCTGGGTTAGGGACAAAGTCACCATTCTCCTGGTCAGCACTCGGATCAGCCATGGGGAAGTCATTAAACTCTGAATCAGCTTGACTCCAATCATCGGCCTTTTTTACCTCACCCTGGGCCTTCTCAAGTCTCTTTTCCTCGGCAACTCTTCTCCTCTTCTGTCTCTCTGTGGCAGCCTCCTGTCTCTTGGACTCCGGAATATCTTAGCTAGAAATCATGAGAGCCCCTATACTGCCAGTCTTCTTTCTCTGTGCTTTGACAAATGCCAGTTTGATCACAGGAATCTTCAGTTCACGCTTGCAAATACAGGAGATGTGGACCTCGGATTTACAGTCACGATCGCATCCAAACTCAGGACAGAGAACAATTGGGCACTTGCAAGTAATTATGTCAAATAACTGGTCCAGTTGCTTGGCAAAGCTGTCCTTAACTGCAAGTTTTCCTCTCCCAAGAGAGATATCTCTTGCCTTTTCCCAACTGGCTAGCAGTCTCTCACTAATCTTCTTCTGACTTGTTATGACTGGAGGCTTGAACTGAGCGTTAGCCAGAGTGTACTGTGCCAAGACAGCTTTGGTCATATCACTGGCAATGTCTTTGTTTGTGTAAGTTCTTTGGTTCTTTTCACTGATTTGCCTGATTAAAGCACCGTATCTCAAAGTATCTCTTAATGTAGGCAACTCCGACTTCAGGAGCTCTCTCCCAGACCCAAGATAGTTACTGAGATGGCTGGATTTTTGGTTCCTCGTCCTGACACAAGCAGCCATCGCAAATATTATCAACTTATAAATGCATCAGAATCTGAAACAGAAAAAAAATATTGTTAGTTGGGTTGTTAAAGAATGAAGTCAGAAAGCAATGTTCACTATTTAATTGTAATGCACTAATGCAGCTGTACGTTAGATTTTCGATAAATTTCACGCTAAAATTTACCTAGCAAAAGGTTGCAAAATATTGAAACTGAAAATATTTTCTGTTTATATACACTAAAATCTACCAAAAAAGTGATGGGCCATTAGTTTTAGCTGATCTTCTCTCCTATGACACACCCTAATATAACAATGTCCCCTGATCGAGTATAATTAAGTCCCTTGATCGAGTATAACCAAGTCCCCTGCTTGAGTATAACAAAGTCGCCTAGTCGAGAATAACAAAGTCCCCCTGATCGAGTATAACCAAGTCCCCTGGTCGAGTATAACAAAGACCCCTAATCGAGTATAACAAAGTTTCCTGGTCGAGTATACCAAACTCCCCTAATCGAGTATAACAAAGTCCCCTAATCGAGTATAACAAAGTCACCTAATCGAGTGTAACAGAGTCCCATTATCGAGTATAACAAAGCCCCCTTATGGAGCATAACAAAGGCCCTTAATCAAGTATTACAAAGTCCCCTGATCGAGCATAACAAAGTCCCCTGATCGATTATAACAAAGTCCCTTAATCGAGTATAACAAAGTCCCCTAGTCGAGTATAACAAAGTCCCTTGATCGAGTATTACCAAGTCCCCTGGTCGAGTATAACAAAGGCCCCTAATCGAGTATAACACGGTCCCCTGGTCGCGAATAACAAAGTTTCCTGATTGAGCATAACCAAGTCCCCTTGTTGAGTATACCAAAGTCCCCCTCATCGAGTATAACAAAGTCCCCTGACAGAGTATAACAAAGTCCCTTCATCAGTAAAACAAAGTCCCCTGATCGAGTATAACAAAGTCCCCATATCGAGTGTAACAAAGTCCCTTGGTCGAGTATAACAAAGTCCCCTGAATGAGTATTATAGAGTTCCCCATATCGAGTATAACAAAGTCCCCTGATCGAGTATAACAAAGTCCATTGATCGAGTATAACAAAGTCCCCGAATCGAGTATAACAAAGAGCCCTGGTCAAGTATAAAAAAGTCCCCTGATCGAGTATAACAGAGTTCCCTGGTCGAGGAAAACAAAGTCCCTTGATAAAGTATAACAAAGTACCTTAATCGAGTATAACAAAGTCCCCTGACCGAGTTTAACAAAGTCCCCTAATCGAGTATAATAAAGTTCCCCTGATCGAGTATAACTAAGTCCCCTGGTCGAGTATAACAAAGTCACCTGACCGAGTATAACAGAGTCCCATTATCGAGTATAACAAAGACCCCTGATGGAGCATAACAAAGGCCCCTAATCAAGTATAACAAAGTCCCCTGATCGAGCATAACAAAGTCCCCTGATCGAGTATATCAAAGTCCCTTGATCGAGTATAACCTAGTCCCCTGGTCGAGTATAAAAAAGTCCCCTACTCGAGTATAACAAAGTCCCCTGATCGAGTATAACAAAGTCCCCTGATCGAGTATAACAAAGTCCCCTTATCGAGTATAACAAAGCCCCCTGATGGAGCATTACAAAGGCCCCTGATTGAGTACAACAAAGTCCCTTGATGGAGTATAACAAAGTTCCCTGGGCGAGGATAACTAAGTCCCTTGATCGAGTATTACAAAGTCCCCTTATTTAGAATAACAATGTCCCACGATCGAGTATAACAAAGTCCCTTGGTCGAGTATCACAACGTCCCCTGATCGAGTATAACAAAGTCCCCTGATCGAGTATATCAAAGTCACCTAATCGAGTGTAACAGAGTCCCATTATCGAGTATAACAAAGCCCCCTTATGGAGCATAACAAAGGCCCTTAATCAAGTATTACAAAGTCCCCTGATCGAGCATAACAAAGTCCCCTGATCGATTATAACAAAGTCCCCTAGTCGAGTATAACAAAGTCCCTTGATCGAGTATTACTAAGTCCCCTGGTCGAGTATAACAAAGGCCCCTAATCGAGTATAACACGGTCCTCTGATCGAGTATAACTAAGTCCCCTGGTCGCGAATAACAAAGTTTCCTAATTGAGCATAACCAAGTCCCCTTGTTGAGTATACCAAAGTCCCCCTCATCGAGTATAACAAAGTCCCCTGACAAAGTAAAACAAAGTCCCTTCATCAGTAAAACAAAGTCCCCTGATCGAGTATAACAAAGTCCCCATATCGAGTGTAACAAAGTCCCTTGGTCGAGTATAACAAAGTCCCCTGAATGAGTATTACAGAGTTCCCCAAATCGAGTATAACAAAGTCCCCTGATCGAGTATAACAAAGTCCATTGATCGAGTATAACAAAGTCCCCGAATCGAGTATAACAAAGAGCCCTGGTCAAGTATAAAAAAGTCCCCTGATCGAGTATAACAGAGTTCCCTGGTCGAGGAAAACAAAGTCCCTTGATAGAGTATAACAAAGTACCTTAATCGAGTATAACAAAGTCCCCTGACCGAGTTTAACAAAGTCCCCTAATCGAGTATAATAAAGTTCCCCTGATCGAGTATAACTAAGTCCCCTGGTCGAGTATAACAAAGTCACCTGACCGAGTATAAGAGAGTCCCATTATCGAGTATAACAAAGAACCCTGATGGAGCATAACAAAGGCCCCTAATCAAGTATAACAAAGTCCCCTGATCAAGCATAACAAAGTCCCCTCATCGAGTATATCAAAGTCCCTTGATCGAGTATAACCTAGTCCCCTGGTCGAGTATAAAAAAGTCCCCTACTCGAGTATAACAAAGTTCCCTGATCGAGTATAACAAAGTCCCTGATCGAGTATAACAAAGTCCCCTTATCGAGTATAACAAAGTCCCCTGATGGAGCATTACAAAGGCCCCTGATTGAGTATAACAAAGTCCCTTGATGGAGAATAACAAAGTTCCCTGGGCGAGGATAACTAAGTCCCTTGATCGAGTATTACAAAGTCCCCTTATTGAGAATAACAATGTCCCACGATCGAGTATAACAAAGTCCCTTGGTCGAGTATCACAACGTCCCCTGATCGAGTATAACAAAGTCCCCTGATCGAGCATAAGAAAGTCCCCTAATCGAGTATAACAAAGGCCCATGATCGCGTATAACACAGTCCATTGATCAAGTATAACAAAAACCCCTGGTCGAGTATAACAAAGGCCCCTCATCGAGCATTACAAAGTCCCCTCATCTTGTATAACAAAGTCCCCTGGTCGAGTATAACAAAGTCCCCTGGTCGAGTATAACAATGTCCCCTAATCGAGTAAAACAAAGTCCCCTTATCGAGTATAACAAAGTCCCCTGATCAAGTATACAAATTTCTCTGATTAAGTATAACAAGGTCCCCTGGTCGAATATAACAAAGTCCCATGATCGAGTTCAACAAAGTCCCCTGTTCGCAAATAACAAAATCCCCTGATTGAGTATAACCAAATCCCATGGTCGAGTATAACAAAGTCCCCCTGATCGAGTATAACAAAGTCCCCTGATAGAGTATAACAAAGTCCCTTGTTCAGAACAATAAAGTCCTTTGATCGAATATAACAAATTCCCCATATCGAGTATAACAAAGCCCTCTGATGGAGCATAACAAAGGCCCCTGATAAGGTATAACAAAGTCCCCTGATCGAGTATAACAAAGTTCCCTGGTCAAGTATAAAAAACCCCCCTGATCGAGTATAACAAGGTCCCCTGGTCGAGTATAACAAAGTCCCCTTATCGAGTATAACAAAGCCCCAGATGGAGCATAACAAAGGCCCCTGATCGCATATAAGAAAGTCCCCTGATCGAGTATAACAAAGTTCCCTGGTCGGGGATAACAAAGTCCCTTGGTCGAGTATAACAAAGTCCTTTAATCGTGTATAACAAAGTGCCCTGATCGCATATAACAAAGTCACCTGATCGAGTATAGCAATGTCCCATTATCGAGTATAACAAAGCCCCCTCATGGAGCATAACAAAGGCCCCTAATCAAGTATAACAGAGTCCCCTGATCGAGCATAACAAAGTCCCCTGATCGAGTATAACAAAGTCCCCTGGTCGAGTATAACAAAGTCCCCTGGTGGAGTATCACAAAGTCCCCTGATCGAGTATAACAAGGTCCCCTGATCGCGTATAACAAAGTCCCCTGATCGAGTATAACAAAGTCTTCTGATTGAATATAAGAAAGTCCCCTGGTCAAGTATAACAAAGTCGCATGGTCGAGTTTAACAAAGTCCCCTGATCGCGAATAACAAAGTCCCCAGATCGAGTGTAACCAAATCCCCTGAACGAGTATAACAAAGTCCCCATGATCGAGTATAACAAAATCCCTTGATCAGTAAAACAAAGTCTCTTGATCGAGTATAGCAAAGTACCCATATCGAGTATAACAAACTCCCCTGATCGAGTATAAGAAAGTCTCCTTATCGACTATAACAAAGTCCCTTGATCAGGATGACAACGTCCCCAGATCGAGTATAACCAAATCCCCTGGACGAGGATAACAAAGTCCCCATGATCGAGTATAACAAAGTCCCTTGATCAGTAAAACAAATTCTCATGATCGAGTATAACAAAGTCCCATATCGAGTATAACAAAGTCCCCTGATCGAGTATAACAAAGTCCCCTTATCGACTATAACAAAGTCCCTTGATCAGGATAACAAAGTCCCCTGATCGAGTATAAGCAAAGTCCCTTGGTCGAGTATAACAAAGTCCCCTGTTCGAATATAACAAAATCCTCTGATCGAGTATAACAAAGGCCCCTGATCGAGTATAATAAAGTCCCCTGATCGAGTATAACAAAGTCCCCTGATCGAGTATAACAAAGGAACTTGATCGAGTTTAACAAAGTCCATTCATCGAGTATAACAAAGTTCCCTGAACGACTATAACAAAGTCATCTCATTGAGTAAAACAAAGTCCCCTTATCGAGTATAACTAAGCCCCCTCATGGAGCATAGCAAAGGCCCCTAATCAAGTTTAACAAAGTCCCCTGATCGAGTATTACGAAGTTCCCTGGTCGAATATAAAAAAGTCCCCTGATAGAGTATAACAATGTTCCCTGGTTGAGGATAAGAAAGTCCCTTGATCGAGCATAACAAAGTCCCCCTCATCGAGTATAACCAAGTCCCCTGGTCGAGTATAACAAAGACCTCTAATCGAGTATAACAATGTTTCCTGGTCGAATATAACAAAGTCCCCTGATCGAGTATAACAAAGTCCCCTGATCGAGTACAACAAAGTCCCCTGATCGAGTATAACAAAGTCCTGTGATTGATTATAACAAAGTCCCCTGGTCGAGTATAACAAAGTCCCATTATCGAGTATAACAAAGTCCCTTGATCGCGAATAACAAAGTCCCCTGATCGAGTATAACCAAATCCCCTGGTCGAGTATAACAAAGTCCCCTTGATCGAGTATAACAAAGTCCCCTGATCGCGAATAACAATATCCCCTGATCGAGTATAACAAAGTCCCCTAATCGAATATAACAAAGTCCCCTGATCGAGTATAACAAAGTCCCTTGATCGATTATAACCAAGTCCCCTGGTCGAGTATAACAAAGATCCCTAATCGAGTATAACAAAGTTCCCTGGTCGAGTATAAAAACGTCCCCTTATCGGGTATAACCAAGTCCCCTGATCGAGTATAACAAAATCCCCGGCCGAGTATAACAAAGTCCCCCTAATCGAGTATAACAAAGTCCCTTGATCAGTAAAACAAAGTCCCTTGATCGAGTATAACAAAGTCCCCATAACGAGTATAACAAAGTCCCCTAATCGAGTATAACAAAGTCCCCTTATCAAGTGTACAAAGTCCCTTGATCAGGATAGCAAAGTCCCCTGATCGAGTATAACAAAGTCCCTTGGGCGAGTATAACAAAGTCCCCTGTTCGAATAAAAAAAGTCCTCTGATCGAGTAAACAAAAGAAACTGATCGAGTATAACAAAGTCACTTGTTCTAGTATAACAAAGTCCCTTGGTCGAGTATAACAAAGGCCCCTGATGGAATATAACAAAGTCCCCTGATCGAGCATAACAAAGTCCCCTAATCGAGTATAACAAAGGCCTCTGATCGCGTATAACAAAGTCCATAAATCGAGTATAACAAAGTCCCCGAATCGAGTATAACAAAGAGCCCTGCTCGAGTATAACAAAGCCGCCTGATCGAGTATAACAAATCCCCTCTTCGAATGTAACAAAGTTCACTGTTCGAGTATAACAAAGGCCCCTGATCAAGTATAACAAAGTCCCCTGATCGAGTATAACAAAGTCCCTTGGTCGAGTATCACAACTTCCCCTGATCGAGTATAACAAAGTCCCCTGATCGAGCATAACAAAGTCCCCTGATCGACTATAACAAAGTCCCCTGGTCGAGTATAACAAAGTCCCCTGGTCGAGTATAACAAAGTCCCCTGATCGAGTATAACAAAGTCCCCTGATCGCATATAACAAAGTCCCCTGATCGAGTATAACAAAGTCCTCTGATTGAGTAAAACAAATTCCCCTGGTCGAGTATAACAAAGTCCCATGGTCGAGTATAATAAAGTCCACTGGTCGCGAATAACAAAGTCCCCAGATCGAGTATAACCAAATCCCCTGGGCGAGTATAACAAAGTCCCCCTGATCGAGTATAACAAAGTCCCTTGATCAGTAAAACAAAGTCTCTTGATCGAGTATAACAAAGTCCCCATATCGAGTATAACAAAGTCCCCTGATCGAGTATAACAAAGTCCCCTTATCGACTATAACAAAGTCCCTTGATCAGGATAACAAAGTCCCCTGATCGAGTATAACAAAGTCCCTTGGTCGAGTATAACAAAGTCCCCTGTTCGAATATAACAAATTCCTCTGATCGAGAATAACAGAGGCCCCTGATCGAGTGTAATAAAGTCCCCTGATCGAGTATAACAAAGTTCCCTGATCGAGTATAACAAAGGAACCTGATCGAGTATAACAAAGTCCATTGATCGAATATAACAAAGTTCCCTGAACGACTATAACAAAGTCACCTCATCGAGTAAAACAAAGTCCCCTTATCGAGTATAACAAAGCCCCCTAATGGAGCATAGCAAAGGCCCCTTATCAAGTATAACAATGTCCCCTGATCGAGTATTACAAAATTCCCTGGTCGAATATAAAAAAATCCCCTGATAGAGTATAACAAAGTTCCCTGGTTGAGGATAACAAAGTCCCTTGATCGAGTATAACAATGTGCCTTAATCGAGTATAACAAAGTCCACTGACCGAGTATAACAAAGTCTCCCTCATCGAGTATAACCAAGTCCCCTGGTCGAGTATAACATAGACCTCTAATCGAGTATAACAAAGTTTCCTGGTCGAATATAACAAAGTCCCCTGATCGAGTATAACAAAGTCCCCTAATCGAGTATAACAAAGTCCCCTCATCGAGTATAACAAAGTCCTGTGATTGATTATAACGAAGTCCCTGGTCGAGTATAACAAAGTCCCATGATCGAGTATAACAAAGTCTCTTGATCGCGAATAACAAAGTCCCCTGATCGAGTATAACCAAATCCCCTGGTCGAGTATAACAAAGTCCCCCTGATCGAGTATAACAAAGTCCCTGATCGCGCATAACAATGCCCCCTGATCGAGTATAACAAAGTCCCCTAATCGAGTATAGCAAAGTCCCCTGATCGAGTATAACAAAGTCCCCTGATCGATTATAACCAAGTCCCCTGGTCGAGTGTAACAAAGACCCCTAATCGAGTATAACAAAGTTCCCTGGTCGAGTATAAAAACGTCCCCTTATTGGGTATAACAAAGTTCCCTGGTCGAGGATAACAAAGTCCCTTGATCGAGTATAACAAATTGCCTTAATCGAGTATAACAAAGTTCCCTGATCGAGTATAACAAAGTCCCTTGATTGAGTATAAGCAAGTCCCCTGGTCGAGATACAACAAAGTCACCTAATTGAGTATAACAAAGTTCCCCTGGTCGAGTATAACCAAGTCCCCTGGTCGAGTATAACAAAGTCCCCTTATCGAGTATAACAAAGGAACCTGATCGAGTATAACAAAGTCCCCTGATCGAGTATAACAAAGTCCCCTGATCGAGTATAACAAAGTCACTTCATCGAGTATAACAATGTCCTCTTATCCAATAAAACAAAGCCCCCTGATGGAGCATAACAAAGGCCCCTCATCGCGTATAACAAAGTCCATTGATCGAGTAAACAAAAGAACCTGATCGAGTATAACAAAGTTCATTGATCGAGTATAACAAAGTCCCCTGATCGAGTAAAACAAAG
The DNA here is from genome assembly GCA_958450375.1 of Homarus gammarus. NCBI lineage: Eukaryota > Metazoa > Arthropoda > Malacostraca > Decapoda > Nephropidae > Homarus > Homarus gammarus. The sequence goes on along the minus strand of CAUDMG010000788.1, from coordinate 58,838 downwards.
TCCGCTGATCGAGTATGACAAAGTCCCCTGATCGAGTATAACAAAGTCACCTCAGCGTGTATAACAATGTCCTCTTATCCAATAAAAAAAAGCCCCCTGATGGAGCATAACAAAGGCCCCTGATCGCGTATAACAAAGTCCCCTGATCGAGTAAACAAAAGAACCTGATCGAGTATAACAAAGTCCATTGATCGAGTATAACAAAGTCCCCTGATCGAGTATAAAAAAGTCCTCTGATTGAGTATAACCAAATCCCCTGGTCGAGTATAAGAAAGTCCCCCTGATCGAGTATAACAAAGTCCCTTGATCAATAAAACAAAGTCCCTTGATCGATTATAACAAAGTCCCCATATCGAGTATAACAAATTCCCCTGATCGAGTACAAGAAAGTCCCTTGATCAGGATAACAAAGTCCCCTTATCGAGTAAAACAAAGTCCCAAGGTCGAGTATAACAAAGTCCCCTGTTCGAATATAACAAAGTCCTCTCATCGAGTATAACAAAGGCCCCTGATCGAGTGTAATAAAGTCCCCTGATCGAGTATAACAAAGTCCCCTGATCGAGTATAACAAAAGAACCTGATCGAGCATAACAAAGTCCATTGATCGAGTATAACAAAGTCCCCTGATCGACTATAACAAAGTCACCTCATCGAGTAAAACAAAGTTCGATGATCGAGTATAACAAAGTCCTCTGATTGAGTATAACAAAGTCCCCTGGTCGAGTATAACAAAGTCCCATGATCGAATATAAAAAAGTCCCTGCTCGCGAATAACAAAGTCCCCTTATCGAGTATAACTAAGTCCCTTGATCAGGATAACAAAGTCCCCTGATCGAGTATAAAAAAAGTCCCTTGGTCGAGTATAACAAAGTCCCCTGTTCGAATATAACAAAGTCCTCTGATTGAGTAAAACAAAGGTCCCTCATCGAGTGTAATAAAGTCCCCTGATCAAGTATAACAAAGTCCCCTGATCAAGTATAACAAAGTTTCCCGGTCGAGTATAACAAAGTCCAATGATCGAGTATAACAAAGTCCCCTAATCGAGTATAACAAAGTCCCCTGATCGAGTATAACAAAGACCCCTAATCGAGTATAACAAAGTCCCTGATCGAAAATAACAAAGTCCCCTGATAGAGTATAACAAAGTCCCTTGATCAGTAAAACAAAGTTCCCTGATCAAGTACAAAAAAGTCCCAATATCGAGTATAACAAAGTCCCCTGAACGAGTATAACAAAGTCCCCTGAACGAGTATAACAAAGGCCCCGTATCGAGTATAACAAAGTCCCTTCATCGAGTATAACAAAGTCCCCTGATCGAGTATAACAAAGGAACCTGATCGAGTATAACAAAGTCCCTTGATCGAGTATCACAAAGTCCTCTTATCGAGTATAACAAAGCCCCCTCATGAAGCATAACAAAGGCCCCTGATCAAGTATAACAAAGTCCCCTGATCGAGTATAACAAAGTTCCCTGTTCGAGTATAAAAAAGTCCCCTAATCGAGTATAACAAAGTTCCCTGGTCGAGGATAACAAAGTCCCTTGATCGAGTATAACAAATTGCCTTAAACGAGTATAACAAAGTTCCCTGATCGAGTATAACAAAGTTCCTTGATTGAGTAAAACCAAGTCCCCTGGTCGAGTATAACAAAGACGCCTAATCGAGTATAACAAAGTTCCCTGGTCGAGTATAAAAAAGTCCCCCTATCGGGTATAACAAAGTTCCCTGGTCGAGGATAACAAACTTCCCTTGATCGAGTATAACAAATTGACTTAATCGAGTATAACAAAGTTCCCTGATCGAGTATAATAAAGTCCCTTGATTGAGTATAACCAAGTCCCCTGGTCGAGATATAACAAAGTCCCCTAATCGAGTATAACAAAGTTCCCCTGATCGAGTATAACCAAGTCCCCTGGTCGAGTATAACAAAGTCCCCTGATCGAGTATAACAAAGGAACCTCATCGAGTATAACAAAGTCCCCTGATCGAGTATAACAAAGTCCCCTGATCGAGTATAACAAAGTCACCTCATCGAGTATAACAAAGTCCTCTTATCGAATAAAACAAAGCCCCCTGATGGAGCATAACAAAGGCCCCTGATCTCGTATAAACAAAGTCCATTGATCGAGTATTACAAAGTCCCCGAATCGAGTATAACATAGAGCCCTGCTCGAGTATAACAAAGCCCCCTGATCGAGAATAACAAAGCCCACTCATCGAGTATAACAAAGTCCCCTGGTCGAGTATAACAAAGGACCCTCATCGAGCTTAACCAAGTTTCGTGATCGAGTATAACAAAGTCCCCGAATCGAGTATAACATAGAGCCCTGCTCGAGTATAACAAAGCCCCCTGATCGAGTATAACAAAGCCCCCTGGTCGAGGATAACAAAGTCCCCTGATCGCATATAACAAAGTCCCCTGTTCGAGTATAACAAAGTCCTTTGATTGAGCTTAACAAATTCCCCTGGTCGAGTATAACAAAGTCCCATGATCGAGTATAAAAAAGTCCCATGATCGCGAATAACAAAGTCCCCTGATCGAATGTAACAAAATCCCCGGCCGAGTATAACAAAGTCCCCCTAATCGAGTATAGCAAAGTCCCTTGATCAGTAAAACAAAGTCCCTTGATCGTGTATAAAAAAGTCCCCATAACGAGTATAACAAAGTCCCCTTATCCAGTGTAACAAAGTCCCTTGATCAGGATAGCAAAGTCCCCTGATCGAGTATAACAAAGTCCCTTGGGCGAGTATAACAAAGTCCCCTGTTCGAATAAAAAAAGTCCTCTGATCGAGTATAACAAAGGCCACTGATCGAGTGTAATAAAGTCCCCTGATCGAGTATAACAAAGTCCCCTGATCGAGTAAACAAAAGAAACTGATCGAGTATAACAAAGTCACTTTTTCGAGTATAACAAAGTCCCTTGGTCGAGTATAACAAAGGCCCCTGATGGAATATAACAAAGTCCGCTGATCGAGCATAACAAAGTCCCCTAATCGAGTATAACAAAGGCCTCTGATCGCGTATAACAAAGTCCATAAATCGAGTATAACAAAGTCCCCGAATCGAGTATAACAAAGAGCCCTACTCGAGTATAACAAAGCCGCCTGATCGAGTATAACATAGCCCCTCTTCGAATGTAACAAAGTTCACTGTTCGAGTATAACAAAGGCCCCTGATCAAGTATAACAAAGTCCCCTGATCGAGTATAACAAAGTCCCTTGGTCGAGTATCACAACGTCCCCTGATCGAGTATAACAAAGTCCCCTGATCGAGCATAACAAAGTCCCCTGATCGAGTATAACAAAGTCCCCTTGTCGAGTATACAAAGTCCCCTGGTCGAGTATAACAAAGTCCCCTGATCGAGTATAACAAAGTCCCCTGATCGCATATAACAAAGTCCCCTGATCGAGTATAACAAAGTCCTCTGATTGAGTAAAACAAAGTCCCCTGGTCGAGTATAACAAAGTCCCATGGTCGAGTATAATAAAGTCCCCTGGTCGCGAATAACAAAGTCCCCAGATCGAGTATAACCAAATCCCCTTGGGCGAGTATAACAAAGTCCCCCTGATCGAGTATAGCAAAGTCCCTTGATCAGTAAAACAAAGTCTCTTGATCGAGTATAACAAAGTCCCCATATCGAGTATAACAAAGTCCCCTGATCGAGTATAACAAAGTCCCCTTATCGACTATAACAAAGCCCCTTGATCAGGATAACAAAGTCCCCTGATCGAGTATAACAAAGTTCCTTGGTCGAGTATAACAAAGTCCTCTGTTCGAATATAACAAATTCCTCTGATCGAGTATAACAAAGGCCCCTGATCGAGTGTAATAAGGTCCCCTGATCGAGTATAACAAAGTCCCCTGATCGAGTATAACAAAGGAACCTGATCGAGTATAACAAAGTCCATTGATCGAATATAACAAAGTTCCCTGAACGACTATAACAAAGTCACCTCATCGAGTAAAACAAAGTCCCCTTATCGAGTATAACAAAGCCCCCTCATGGAGCATAGCAAAGGCCCCTAATCAAGTATAACAATGTCACCTGATCGAGTATTTCAAAATTCCCTGGTCGAATATAAAAAAATCCCCTGATAGAGTATAACAAAGTTCCCTGGTTGAGGATAACAAAGTCCCTTGATCGAGTATAACAATGTGCGTTAATCGAGTATAACAAGGTCCACTGACCGAGTATAACAAAGTCCCCCTCATCGAGTATAACCAAATCCCCTGGTCGAGTATAACATAGACCTCTAATCGAGTATAACAAAGTTTCCTGGTCGAATATAACAAAGTCCCCTGATCGAGTATAACAAAGTCCCCTAATCGAGTATAACAAAGTCCCCTGATCGAGTATAACAAAGTCCTGTGATTGATTATAACGAAGTCCCTGGTTGAGTATAACAAAGTCCCATGATCGAGTATAACAAAGTCTCTTGATCGCGAATAACAAAGTCCCCTGATCGCGAATAACAATGCCCCCTGATCGAGTATAACAAAGTCCCCTAATCGAGTATAGCAAAGTCCCCTGATCGAGTATAACAAAGTCCCTTGATCGATTATAACCAAATCCCCTGGTCGAGTGTAACAAAGACCCCTAATCGAGTATAACAAAGTTCCCTGGTCGAGTATAAAAACGTCCCCTTATTGGGTATAACAAAGTTCCCTGTTCGAGGATAACAAAGTCCCTTGATCGAGTATAACAAATTGCCTTAATCGAGTATAACAAAGTTCCCTGATCGAGTATAACAAAGTCCCTTGATTGAGTATTAGCAAGTCCCCTGGTCGAGATACGACAAAGTCACCTATTCGAGTATAACAAAGTTCCCCTGATCGAGTATAACAAAGTCCCATGAACGAGTATAACAGAGGCCCCTTATCGAGTATAACAAAGTCCCTTGATCGAGTATAACAAAGTCCCCTGAACGAGTATAACAAAGGAACCTGATCGAGTATAACAAAGTCCCTTGATCAAGTATAACAAAGTCCCCTGATCGAGTATAACAAACTCACCTCATCGAGTATAACAAAGTCCTCATATCGAGTATAACAAAGCACCCTGATGAAGCATAACAAAGGCCCCTGATCAAGTATAACAAAGTCCCCTGATCGAGTATAACAAAGTCCCCATATCGAGTATAACAAAGTTCCCTGATCGAGTATAACAAAGTCCCCTTATCGAGTATATTAAGTCCCTTGATCAGGATAACAAAGTCCCCTCATCGAGTATAACAAAGTCCAATGGTCGAGTATAACAAAGTCCCCTGTTCGAATATAACAAAGTCCTCTGATCGAGTATAAAAAGACCCCTGATCGAGTGTAATAAAGTCCCCTGATCTAGTATAACAAAGTCCCCTGATAGAGTATAACAAAAGAACCGTGATCGAGTATAACAAAGTCCATTAATCGAGTATAGCAAAGTCCCCTGATCGACTATAACAAAGTCACCTCATCGAGTAAAACAAAGTCCCCTGATCGAGTATAACCAAGTCCCCCTGGTCGAGTATAACAAAGACCCCAAATCGAGTATAACAAAGTTTCAAGGACGAGTATAACAAAGTCCTCTGATCGAGTAAAACAAAGACCCCTAATCAAATATAACAAAGTCCCTGATCGAGAATAACAAAATCCCCTGATCGATTATAACAAAGACCCCTAATCGAGTATAACAAAGTCCCCCTCATCGAGTATAACAAAGTCCCCTAATAGAGTATAACAAACTCCCTTGATCAGTAAAACAGAGTTCCCTGATCAAGTATAACAAAATCCCCATATCGAGTATAACAAAGTCCCCTGAACGAGTATAACAAAGTCCCATGAACGAATATAACAAAGGCCCCTTATCGAGTATAACAAAGTCCCTTACTCGAGTATAACAAAGTCCCCTGATCGAGTATAACAAAGGAACCTGATCGAGTATAACAAAGTCCCTTGATCGAATATAACAAAGTCCCCTGATCGAGTATAACAAACTCAACTCATCGAGTATAACAAAGTCCTCTTATCGAGTATAACAAAGCCCCCTGATGAAGCATAACAAAGGCCCCTGATCAAGTATAACAAAGTCCCCTGATCGAGTATAACAAAGTCCCCATATCGAGTATAACAAAGTCCCCTGATCGAGTATAACAAAGTCCCCTTATCGAGTATAACAAAGTCCCTTGGTCGAGTATAACAAAATCCCCTGTTCGAATATAACAAAGTCCTCTGATTGAGTATAACAAAGGCCCCTCATCGAGTGTAATAAAGTCCCCTGATAGAGTATAACAAAGTCCCCTGATCGAGTATAACAAAAGAACCTGATCGAGTATAACAAAGTCCATTGATCGAGTATAACAAAGTCCCCTGATCGACTATAACAAAGTCACCTCATCGAGTAAAACAAAGTCCCCTTATCGAGTATAACAAAGCCCTCTGATGCAGCATAACAAAGGCCCCTGATCAAGTATAACAAAGTCCCCTGATAGAGTATAACAAAGTACCCCGGTTGAGGATAACAAAGTCCCTTGATCGAGTATAACAAAGTGCCTTAATCGAGTATAACAAAGTCCTCTGACCGAGTATAACAAAGTCCTCCTGATCGAGTATAACCAAGTCCCCTGGTCGAGTATAACAAAGCCCCCTAATCGAGTATAACAAAGTTTCCCGGTCGAGTATAACAAAGTCCCCTGATCGAGTATAACAAAGACCCCTAATCCTGTATAACAAAGTCCCTGATCGAGAATTACAAAGTCCCCTGATCGATTATAACAAAGACCCCGAATCGAGTATAACAAAGGCCCCTTATCGAGTATAACAAAGTCCCCTGAACGAGTATAACAAAGTCCCCTGAACGAGTATAACAAAGGAACCTGATCGAGTATAACAAAGTCCCTTGATCGAGTATAACAAAGTCTCCTGATCGAGTATAACAAAGTCCCCTGGTCGAGTATAACAAAGTCCCATAATCGAATATAAAAAAGTCCCCTGATCGCGAATAACAAAGTCCCCTGAACGAGTATCACCAAATCCCCTGGTCGAGTATAACAAAGTCCCCCTCATCGAGTATAACAAAGTCCCTTGATCAGTAAAGCAAAGTCCGTTGATCGAGTATAAAAAAGTCCCCATATCGAGTATAACAAAGTCTCCTGATCGAGTATAACAAAGTCACCTTATCGAGTATAACAAAGTCCTTTGGTCGAGTATAACAAAGTCCCCTGTTCGAATATAGCAAAGTCCTCTGATCGAATATAACAAAGGCCCCTGATCGAGTGTAATAAAGTCCCCTGATCGAGTAAAACAAAGTCCCCTGATCGAGTATAACAAAAGAACCTGATCGAGTATAACAAAGTCCATTGATCGAGTATAACAAAGTCGCCTGATCGACTATAACAAAGTCACCTCATCGAGTAAAACAAAGTCCCCTTATCGAGTATAACAAAGCCCCCTGACGGAGCATAACAAAGGCCCCTAATCAAGTATAACAAAGTCCCCTGATAGAGTATAACAAAGTACCCTGTTTGAGGATAACAAAGTCCCTTGATCGAGTATAACAAAGTCCCCTGATCGAGTAAAACAAAGGAACCTGATCGAGTATAACAAAGTCCCTTGATCAAGTATAACAAAGTCCCCTGATCGAGTATAACAAAGTCACCTCATCGAGTATAACAAAGTTCCCTTATCGAGTATAACAAAGCCCCCTGATGAAGCATAACAAAGGCCCCTGATCAAGTATAACAAAGTCCCCTGATCGAGTATAACAAAGTCCCCATATCGAGTATAACAAAGTCCCCTGATCGAGTATAACAAAGTCCCCTTATCGAGTATAACTAAGTCCCTTGATCAGGATAACAAAGTCCCCTGATCGAGTATAACAAAGTCCCATGGTCGAGTATAACAAAGTCCCCTGTTCGAATATAACAAAGTCCTCTGATCGACTATAAAAAGGCCCCTGATCGAGTGTAATAAAGTCCCCTGATCGAGTATAACAAAGTCCCCTGATAGAGTATAACAAAAGAACCGATCGAGTATAACAAAGTCCATTGATCGAGTATAGCAAAGTCCCCTGATCGACTATAACAAAGTCACCTCATCGAGTAAAACAAAGTCCCCTGATCGAGTATAACAAAGTCCTCTGATTGAGTATAACAAAGTCCCCTGTCGAGTATAACAAAGTCCCATGATCGATTATAAAAAAGTCCCCTGATCGCGAATAACAAAGTCCCCTGATTGAGTGTAACCAAATCCCCTGGTTGTGTATAACAAAGTCCCCCTGATCGAGTATAACAAAGTCCTTTGATCAGTAAACCAAAGCCCTTGATCGATTATAAAAAAGTCCCCTGGTCGAGTATAACAAAGACCCCAAATCGAGTATAACAAAGTTTCAAGGACGAGTATAACAAAGTTCCCTGATCGAGTATAACAAAGACCCCGAATCGAGTATAACAAAGTCCCTGATCAAGTATAACAAAGTCCCCTAATCGAGTATAACAAAGTCCCCCTCATCGAGTATAACAAAGTCCCCTGATAGAGTATAACAAAGTCCCATGATCAGTAAAACAAAGTTCCCTGATCAAGTATAACAAAGTCACCATATCGAGTATAACAAAGTCCCCTGAACGAGTATAACAAATTCCATGAACGAATATAACAAAGGCCCCTTATCGAGTATAACTAAGTCCCTTGATCGAGTATAACAAAGTCCTCTGACCGAGTATAACAAAGTCCTCCTGATCGAGTATAACCAAGTCCCCTGGTCGAGTATAACAAAGCCCCCTAATCGAGTATAACAAAATTTCCCGGTCGAGTATAACAAAGTCCCCTGATCGAGTATAACAAAGACCCCTAATCGTATATAACAAAGTCCCTGATCGAGAATTAAAAAGTCCCCTGATCGATTATAACAAAGACCCCGAATCGAGTATAACAAAGTCCCCTCATCGAGTATAACAAAGTCCCCTGATAGAGTATAACAAAGTCCCTTGATCAGTAAAACAAAGTAACCTGATCAAGTATAACAAAGTCCCCATATCGAGTATAACAAAGTCCCCTGAACGAGTATAACAAAGTCCCCTGAACGAGTATAACAAAGGCCCCTTATCGAGTATAACAAAGTCCCTTCATCGAGTATAACAAAGTCCCCTGATCGAGTATAACAAAGGAACCTGATCGAGTATAACAAAGTCCCTTGATCGAGTATAACAAAGTCTCCTGATCGAGTATAACAATGTCCCCTGGTCGAGTATAACAAAGTCCCATGATCGAATATAAAAAAGTCCCCTGATCGCGAATAACAAAGTCCCCTGAACGAGTATCACCAAATCCCCTGTTCGAGTATAACAAAGTCCCCCTCATCGAGTATAACAAAGTCCCTTGATCAGTAAAACAAAGTCCCTTGATCGAGTATAAAAAAGTCCCCATATCGAGTATAACAAAGTCCCCTAATCGAGTATAACAAAGTCCCCTTATCGAGTATAACAAAGTCCTTTGGTCGAGTATAACAAAGTCCCCTGTTCGAATATAACAAAGTCCTCTAATCGAATATAACAAAGGCCCCTGATCGAGTGTAATAAAGTCCCCTGATCGAGTATAACAAAGTCCCCTGATCGAGTATAACAAAAGAACCTGATCGAGTATAACAAAGTCCATTGATCGAGTATAACAAAGTCCCCTGATCGACTATAACAAAGTCGCCTCATCGAGTAACAAAGTCCCCTTATCGAGTATAACAAAGCCCCCTGATGGAGCATAACAAAGGCCCCTGATCAAGTATAACAAAGTCCCCTGATAGAGTATAACAAAGTACCCCGGTTGAGGATAACAAAGTCACTTGATCGAGTATAACAAAGTGCCTTAATCGAGTATAACAAAGTCCTCTGACCGAGTATAACAAAGTCCTCCTGATCGAGTATAACCAAGTCCCCTGGTCACGTATAACTTAGCCCCCTAATCGAGTATAACAAAGTTTCCCGGTAGAGTATAACAAAGTCCCCTGATCGAGTTTAACAAAGACCCCTAATCGTGTATAACAAAGTCCCTGATCGAGAATTAAAAAGTCCCCTGATCGATTATAACAAAGACCCCGTATCGAGTATAACAAAGTCCCCCTCATCGAGTATAACAAAGTCCCCTTAGAGAGTATAACAAAGTCCCTTGATCAGTAAAACAAAGTTACCTGATCAAGTATAACAAAGTCCCCATATCGAGTATAACAAAGTCCCCTGATCGAGTATAACAAAGTCCCCTGAACGAGGATAACAAAGGCCCCTTATCGAGTATAACAAAGTCCCTTGATCGAGTATAACAAAGTCCCCTGATCGAGTATAACAAAGGAACCTGATCGAGTATTACAAAGTCCTTGATCGAGTATAACAAAGTCTCCTGATCGAGTATAACAATGTCCCCTGGTCGAGTATAACAAAGTCCCATGATCGAATATAAAAAAGTCCCCTGATCGCGAATAACAAAGTCCCCTGAACGAGTATCACCAAATCCCCTGTTCGAGTATAACAAAGTCCCCCTCATCGAGTATAACAAAGTCCCTTGATCAGTAAAACAAAGTCCCTTGATCGAGTATAAAAAAGTCCCCATATCGAGTATAACAAAGTCCCCTAATCGAGTATAACAAAGTCCCCTTATCGAGCATAACAAAGTCCTTTGGTCAAGTATAACAAAGTCCCCTGTTCAAATATAACAAAGTCCTCTGATCGAATATAACAAAGGCCCCTGATCGAGTGTAATAAAGTCCCCTGATCGAGTATAACAAAGTCCCCTGATCGAGTATAACAAAAGAACCGGATCGAGTATAACAAAGTCCATTGATCGAGTATATCAAAGTCCCCTGATCGACTATAACAAAGTCGCCTCATCGAGTAACAAAGTCCCCTTATCGAGTATAACAAAGCCCCCTGATGGAGCATAACAAAGGCCCCTGATCAAGTATAACAAAATCCCCTGATTGAGTATAACAAAGTTCCCTGGTCGAGTATAAAAAAGTCCCCTGATAGAGTATTACAAAGTTCCCTGATTGAGGATAAGAAAGTCCCTTGATCGAGTATAACAAAGTGCCTTAATCGAGAATAACAAAGTCCTCTGAGCGAGTATAACAAAGTCCTCTTGATCGAGTATAACCAAGTCCCCTGGTCGAGTATAACAAAGACCCCTAATCGAGTATAACAAAGTTTCCCGGTCGAGTACAACAAAATCCCCTGATCGAGTATAACAAAGTCCCCTAATCGAGTATAACAAAGTCCCCTGATCGAGTATAACAAAGTCCCCTGATCGAGTATAACAAAGTTCCTTGATCGAATAACCAAGTCCCCTGGTCGAGTATAACAAAGTCCCCTAATTGAGAATAACAAAGTCCCCTGATCGAGTATAACAAAGTCCCCTGATCGAGTGTAACAAAGTCCCCTTATCGAGCATAACAAAGCCCCCTGATGGAGCATAACAAAGGCCCCTCAACGAGTATAACAAAGTCCCCTGATGGAGTATAACAAAATTCCCTGGTCGAGGATAACAAAGCCCCTTGATCGAGTATTACAAAGTCCCAAAATCGAGAATAACAAAGTCCTATGATCGAGTATAACAAAGTCCCTTGGTCGAGTAAAACAAAGTCCCTTGGTCGAGTATAACAAAGTCCCCTGATCGAGTATAACAAAGTCCCCTGATCGAGCATAACAAAATCCCCAAATCGAGTATAACAAAGGCACCTGATCGCGTATACCAAAGTACATTGATCGAGTATAACAAAGTCCCCGAATCGAGTATAAGAAAGAGCCCTGCTCGAGTATAACAAAGCCTCCTGATCGAGTATAACAAACCCCCCTCATCGAGTATAATAAACTCCCCTGGTCGAGTATAACAAAGTCCCCTGATCGAGTATAACAAAGTCCTTTGGTCGAGTATAACAAAGTCCCCTGTTCGAATATAACAAAGTCCTCTGATTGAGTATAACAACGGCCCCTGATCGAGTGTAATATAGTCCCCTGGTCGAGTATAACAAAGTCCCCTGATCGAGTATAACAAAAGAACCTGATCGAGTATAACAAAGTCCATTGATCGAGTGTAACAAAGTCGTCTGATCGACAATAACAAAGTCACCTCATTGAGTAAAACAAAGTCCCCTTACTGAGTATAACAAAGCCCCCTGATGGAGCATAACAAAGGCCCCTGATCAAGTATAACAAAGTCCCCTGATAGAGTATAACAAAGTCCCCTGATCGAGTATAACAAAGTCCCCTTATCGATTATAACTAAGTCCCTTGATCAGGATAACAAAGTCCCCTGATCGAGTATAACAAAGTCCCCTGATCGAGTATAACAAAAGAACCTGATCGAGTATAACAAAGTCCATTGATCGAGTATAACAAAGTCCCCTGATCGACTATAACAAAGTCACCTCATCGAGTAAAACAAAGTCCCTTATCGAGTATAACAAAGCCCCCTGATGCAGCATAACAAAGGCCCCTGATCAAGTATAACAAAGTCCCCTGAAAGAGTATAACAAAGTACCCTGGTTGAGGATAACAAAGTCCCTTGATCGAGTATAACAAAGTGCCTTAATCGAATATAACAAAGTCCTCTGACCGAGTATAACAAAGTCCTCCTGATCGATAATAACCAAATCCCCTGGTCGAGTATAACAAAGACCCCAAATCGAGTATAACAAAGTTTCAAGGACGAGTATAACAAAGTCCCCTGATCGAGTATAACAAAGACCCCTAATCGAGTATAACAAAGTCCCTGATCGAGAATAACAAAATCCCCTGATCGATTATAACAAAGACCCCTAATCGAGTATAACAAAGTCCCCCTCATCGAGTATAACAAAGTCCCCTGATAGAGTATAACAAAGTCCTTTGATCAGTAAAACAAAGTTCCCTGATCAAGTATAACAAAGTCCCCATATCGAGTATAACAAAGTCCCCTGAACGAGTATAACAAAGTCCCATAAACGAATATAACAAAGGCCCCTTATCTAGTATAACAAAGTCCCTTGATCGAGTATAACAAAGTCCCCTGATCGAGTATAACAAAGGAACCTGATCGATTATAACAAAGTCCCTTGATCGAGTATAACAAAGTCCCCTGATCGAGTATAACAAACTCACCTCATCGAGTATAACAAAGTCCTCTTATCGAGTATAACAAAGCCCCCTGATGAAGCATAACAAAGCCCCTGATCAAGTATAACAAAGTCCCCTGATCGAGTATAACAAAGTCCCCATATCGAGTATAACAAAGTCCCCTGATCGAGTATAACAAAGTCCCCTTATCGAGTATAACAAAGTCCCTTGGTCGAGTATAACAAAGTCCCCTGTTCGAATATAACAAAGTCCTCTGATCGAGTATAAAAAGGCCCCTGATCGAGTGTAATAAAGTCCCCTGATCGAGTATAACAAAGTCCCCTGATAGAGTATAACAAAAGAACCTGATCGAGTATAACAAAGTCCATTTATCGAGTATAGCAAAGTCCCCTGATCGAGTATAACAAAGTCACCTCATCGAGTAAAACAAAGTCCCCTGATCGAGTATAACAAAGTCCTCTGATTAAGTATAGCAAAGTCCCCTGTCGAGTATAACAAAGTCCCATGATCGAGTATAAAAAAGTCCCCTGATCGCGAATAACAAAGTCCCCTGATTGAGTGTAACCAAATCCCCTGGTTGTGTATAACAAAGTCCCCCTGATCGAGTATAACAAAGTCCTTTGATCAGTAAACAAAGTCCCTTGATCGAGTATAACAAAGTCCCCATATCGAGTATAACAAAGTCCCCTGATCGAGTATAACAAAGTCCCCTTATCGAGTATAACTAAGTCCCTTGATCAGGATAACAAAGTCCCCTGATCGAGTATAACAAAGTCCCCTGATCGAGTATAACAAAAGAACCTGATCGAGTGTAACAAAGTCCATTGATCGAGTATAACAAAGTCCCCTGATCGACTATAACAAAGTCACCTCATCGAGTAAAACAAAGTCCCTTATCGAGTATAACAAAGCCCCCTGATGCAGCATAATAAAGGCCCCTGATCAAGTATAACAAAGTCCCCTGATAGAGTATAACAAAGTACCCTGGTTGAGGATAACAAAGTCCCTTGATCGAGTATAACAAAGTGCCTTAATCGAATATAACAAAGTCCTCTGACCGAGTATAACAAAGTCCTCCTGATCGAGTATAACCAAATCCCCTGGTCGAGTATAACAAAGACCCCAAATCGAGTATAACAAAGTTTCAAGGACGAGTATAACAAAGTCTCCTGATCGAGTATAACAAAGACCCCTAATCGAGTATAACAAAGTCCCTGATCGAGAATAAAAAAATCCCCTGATCGATTATAACAAAGACCCCTAATCGAGTATAACAAAGTCCCCCTCATCGAGTATAACAAAGTCCCCTGATAGAGTATAACAAAGTCCCTTGATCAGTAAAACAAAGTTCCCTGATCAAGTATAACAAAGTCCCCATATCGAGTATAACAAAGTCCCCTGAACGAGTATAACAAAGTCCCATAAACGAATATAACAAAGGCCCCTTATCGAGTATAACAAAGTCCCTTGATCGAGTATAACAAAGTCCCTGATCGAGTATAGCAAAGGAACCTGATCGATTATAACAAAGTCCCTTGATCGAGTATAACAAAGTCTCCTGATCGAGTATAACAAACTCACCTCATCGAGTATAACAAAGTCCTCTTATCGAGTATAACAAAGCCCCCTGATGAAGCATAACAAAGGCCCCTGATCAAGTATAACAAAGTCCCCTGATCGAGTATAACAAAGTCTCCATATCGAGTATAACAAAGTCCCCTGATCGAGTATAACAAAGTCCCCTTATCGAGTATAACAAAGTCCCTTGGTCGAGTATAACAAAGTCCCCTGTTCGAATATAACAAAGTCCTCTGATTGAGTATAACAAAGGCCCCTGATCGAGTGTAATAAAGTCCCCTGATCGAGTATAACAAAGTCCCCTGATCGAGTATAACAAAAGAACCTGATCGAGTATAACAAAGTCCATTGATCGAGTAAAACAAAGTCCCCTGATCGACTATAACAAAGTCACCTCATCAAGTAAAACGAAGTCCCCTTATCGAGTATAACAAAGCCCCCTGATCCAACATAACAAAGGCCCCTGATCAAGTATAACAAAGTCCCCTGATAGAGTATAACAAAGTACCCTCGTTGAGGATAACAAAGTCCCTTGATCGAGTATAACAAAGTGCCTTAATCGAGTATAACAAAGTCCTCTGACCGAGTATAACAAAGTCCCCCTGATCGAGTATAACCAAGTCCCCTGTTCGAATATAACAAAGACCCCTAATCGAGTATAACAAAGTTTCCCGGTCGAGTATAACAAAGTCCCCTGATCGAGTATAACAAAGACCCCTAATCGAGTATAACAAAGTCCCTGATCGAGAATAACAAAGTCACGTGATCGATTATAACAAAGACCCCTAATCGAGTATAACAAAGTCCCCCTCATCGAGTATAACAAAGTCCCCTGATCGAGTATAACAAAGGAACCTGATCGAGTATAACAAAGTCCCTTGATCGAGTCTAAAAAAGTCCCCTGATCGAGTATAACAAACTCACCTCATCGAGTATAACAAAGTCCTCTTATCAAGTATAACAAAGCCCCCTGATGAAGCATAACAAAGGCCCCTTATCGAGTATAACAAAGTCCCATGGTCGAGTATAACAAAGTCCCCTGTTCGAATATAACAAAGTCCTCTGATCGAGTATAAAAAGGCCTCTGATCGAGTGTAATAAAGTCCCCTGATCGAGTATAACAAAGTCCCCTGATCGAGTATAACAAAAGAACCTGATCGAGTATAACAAAGTCCATTGATCGAGTATAGCAAAGTCCCCTGATCGACTATGACAAAGTCACCTCATCGAGCAAAACAAAGTCCCCTGATCGACAATAACAAAGTCCCCTGATCGAGTATAACAAAAGAACCTGATCGAGTATAACAAAGTCCATTGATCGAGTATAACAAAGTCCCCTGATCGACTATAACAAAGTCACCTCATCGAGTAAAACAAAGTCCCCTTATCGAGTATACCAAAGCCCCCTGATGCAGCATAACAAAGGCCCCTGATCAAGTATAACAAAGTCCCCTGATAGAGTATAACAAAGTACCCTGGTTGAGGATAACAAAGTCCCCTGATCGAGTATAACAAAGTCCTTTGGTCGAGTACAACAAAGTCCCCTGTTCGAATTTAAAAAAGTCCTCTGATTGAGTATAACAAAGGCCCCTCATCGAGTGTAATAAAGTCTCCTTGTCGAGTATAAGAAAGTCCCCTCATCGAGTATAACAAAAGAACCTGATCGAGTATAACAAAGTCCATTGATCGAGTATAACAAAGTCGCCTGATCGACTATAACAAATTCACCTCATCGACTAAAACAAAGTCCCCTTATCGAGTATAACAAAGCCCCCTGAAGGAGCATAACAAAGGCCCATGATCAAGTATAACAAAGTCCCCTGATAGAGTATAACAAAGTACCCTGGTTGAGGATAACAAAGTCCCTTGATCGAGTATAACAAAGTGCCTTAATCGAGTATAACAAAGTCCTCAGACCGAGTATAACAAAGTCCTCCTGATCGAGTATAACCAAGTCCCCTGGTCGAGTATAACAAAGTCCCCTTATCGAGTATAACAAAGGAACCTGATCGAGTATAACAAAGTCCCCTGATTGATTATAACAAAGACCCCTAATCGAGTATAACAAAGTTTCCCGGTCGAGTATAACAAAGTCCCCTAATCGGGTATAACAAAGTCCCCTAATCGAGTATAACAAAGTCCCTAATCGAGAAAAACAAAGTCCCCTGATTGATTATAACAAAGACCCCTAATCGAGAATAACAAAGTCCCCCTCATCGAGTATAACAAAGTCCCCTGATAGAGAATAACAAAGTCCCTTGATCAGTAAAACAAACTTCCCTGAGCAAGTATAACAAAGTCCCCTGAACGAGTATAACAAAGTCCCCTGAACGAGTATAACAAAGGCCCCTTACCGAGTATAAAAAGGATCCTGATCGAGTATAGCAAAGTCCCTTGATCGAGCATAACAAAGTCCCCTGATAGAGTATAACAAACTCACCTCATCGAGTATAACAAAGTCCTCTTGTCGAGTATAACAAAGCCCCCTGATGAAGCATAACAAAGTCCCCTGATAGAGTATAACAAACTCACCTCATCGAGTATAGCAATGTCCCCTTATCGAGTATAACAAAGTCCCCTGATTGAGTATAACAAACTCCCCTTATCGAGTATAACTAAGTCCCTTGATCAGGATAACAAAGTCCCCTGATCGAGTATAACAAAGTCCCTTGGTCGAGTATAACAAAGTCCCCTGTTCGAATATAACAAAGTCCTCTAATTGAGTATAACAAAGTCCCCTGATCTACTAAAACAAAGTCACCTCATCGAGAAAAACAAAGTCCCCTTATCGAGTATAACAAAGCCCCCTGATGCAGCATAACAAAGGCCCCTGATCAAGTATAACAAAGTCCCCTGATAGAGTATAACAAAGTACCCTGTTTGAGTATAACAAAGTCCCCTGATCGAGTATAACAAAGTCCCCTGATCGAGTATAACAAAGTCCCCTGATGGAGTATAACAAAGTCCCCTGATCGAGTATAACAAAGTCCCCTGATCGAGTATAACAAAGTCCCCTAATCGAGTATAACAAAGTTCCCCTGATCAAGTATAACCAAGTCCCCTAGTCGAGTATAACAAAGTCCCCTGATCGAGTATAACAAAGGAACCTGATCGAGCATAACAAAGTCCCCTGATGGAGTATAACAAAGTCCCCTGATCGAGCATAACAAAGTCACCTCATTGAGTATAACAAAGTCCTCATATCAAATGAAACAAAGCCTGTGATGGAGCATAACAAAGGCCCCTGATCGCGTATAAACAAAGTCCATTGATCGAGTATAACAAAGCCCCCGAATCGAGTATAACATAGAGCCCTGCTCGAGTATAACAAAGTCCCCTGATCGAGCATAACAAAGTCCCCTGGTCGAGTATAACAAAGGACCCTGATCGAGCTTAACCAAGTTTCGTGATCGAGTATAACAAAGTCCCCTGGTCGAGTATAACAAAGTCCTCTGGTCCAGGATAACAAAGTCCCCTGATCGAGTATAACAAAGTCCCCTGATCGCATATAACAAAGTCCCCTGATCGAGTATAAGAAAGTCCCCTGGTCGAGTATAACAAAGTTCCATGATCGAATATAAAAAAGTCCCCTGATCGCGAATAACAAAGTCCCCTGATCGAGTATAACCAAATCCCCTGGTCGAGTATAACAAAGTCCCCCTGATCGAGTATAACAAAGTCCCTTGATCAGTAAAACAAATTCTCTTGATTGAGTATAAAATAGTCCCCATATCGAGTATAACAAAGTCCCCTGATCGAGTATAACAAAGTCCCTTATCGAGTATAACAAAGTCCCTTGGTCGAGTATAACAAAGTCCCCTGTTCGAATATAGCATAGTCCCCTGATCTAGTATAACGAAGTCCCCTGATCGAGTATAACAAAAGAACCTGCTCGAGAATAACAAAGTCCATTGATCGAGTATAACAAAGTCCCCTGTTCGAATATAGCATAGTCCCCTGATCTAGTATAACGAAGTCCCCTGATGGAGTATAACAAAGTCACCTGTCGAGTATAACAAAGTTCCATGATCGAGAATAAAAAAGTCCCCTGATCGCGAATAACAAAGTCCCCTGATTGAGTATAACCAAATCCCCTGGTTGTGTATAACAAAGTCCCCCTGATCGAGTATAACAAAGTCCTTTGATCAGTTAAACAAAGTCCCTTGAGCGAGTATAACAAAGTCCCCATATCGAGTATAACAAAGTCCCCTGATCGAGTATAACAAAGTCCCCTTATCGAGAATAACTAAGTCCCTTGATCAGGATAACGAAGTCCCCTGATCGAGTATAACAAAGTCCCCTGATCGAGTATTATAAAAGAACCTGATCGAGAATAACAAAGTCCATTGATCGAGTATAACAAAGTCCCCTGATCGACTATAACAAAGTCACCTCATCGAGTAAAACAAAGTCCCCTTATCGAGTATAACAAAGCCCCCTGATGCAGCATAACAAAGGCCCCTGATCAAGTATAACAAAGTCCCCTGATAGAGTATAACAAAGTACCCTGCTTGAGGATAACAAAGTCCCTTGATCGAGTATAACAAAGTGCCTTAATCGAGTATAACAAAGCCCTCTGACCGAGTATAACAAAGTCCTGCTGATCGAGTATAACCAAGTCCCCTGGTCGAGTATAACAAAGACCCCAAATCGAGTATAACAAAGTTTCCGGGACGAGTATATCAAAGTTCCCTAATCGAGTATAACAAAGACCCCTAATCGAGTATAACAAAGTCCCTGATCGAGAATAACAAAGTCCCGTGATCGATTATAACAAAGACCCCTAATCGAGTATAACAATGTCCCCCTCATCGAGTATAACAAAGTCCCCTTATAGAGTATAACAAAGTCCCTTGATCAGTAAAAAAAAGTTCCCTGATCAAGTATAACAAAGTCCCCAAATCGAGTATAACAAAGTCCCCTGAACGAGTATAACAAAGTCCCATGAACGAGTATAACAAAGGCCCCTTATCGAGTATAACAAAGTCCCTTGACCGAGTATAACAAAGTCCCCTAATTGAGAATAACAAAGTCCCCCGATCGAGTATAACAAAGTCCCCTGATCGAGTATAACAAAGTCCCCTTATCGAGCATAACAAAGCCCCCTGATCGAGCATAACAAAGGCCCCTCATCGAGTATAACAAAGTCCCCTGATGGAGTATAACAAAGTTCCCTGGTCGAGGATAACAAAGTCCCTTGATCGAGTATTACAAAGTCCCCAAATCGAGAATAACAAAGTCCTATGATCGAGTATAACAAAGTCCCTTGGTCGATTAAAACAAAGTCCCTTGGTCGAGTATAACAAAGTCCCCTGATCGAGTATAACAAAGTCCCCTCATCGAGCATAACAAAATCCCCAAATCGAGTATAACAAAGGCACCTGATCGCGTATACCAAAGTACATTGATCGAGTATAACAAAGTCCCCGAATCGAGTATAACAAAGATCCCTGCTCGAGTATAACAAAGCCTCCTGATCGAGTATAACAAACCCCCCTCATCGAGTATAATAAAGTCGCCTCATCGAGTATAACAAAGTCCCCTGATCGTGTATAAACAAAGTCTATTGATCGAGTATAACAAAGTCCCCGAATCGAGTATAACAAAGCCCCCTCATCGAGTATAACAAAGTCCCCTGGTCGAGTATAACAAAGGACCCTCATCGAGCTTAACCAAGTTTCGTGATCGAGTATAACAAAGTCCCCTGCTCGAGTGTAACAAAGTCCCCTGGTCCAGGATAACAAAGTCCCTGATCGAGTATAACAAAGTCCCCTGATCGCATATAACAGAGTCCCCTGATCGAGTATAAGAAAGTCCCCAGGTCGAGTATAACAAAGTTCCATGATCGAATATAAAAAAGTCCCCTGATCGCGAATAACAAAGTCCCCTGATCGAGTATAACCAAATCCCCTGGTCGAGTATAAAAAAGTCCCCATATCGAGTATAACAAAGTCCCCTGATCGAGTATAACAAAGCCCCCTGATGCAGCATAACAAAGGCCCCTGATCAAGTATAACAAAGTCCCCTGATAGAGTATAACAAAGTACCCCGATTGAGGATAACAAAGTCCCTTGATCGAGTATAACAAAGTGCCTTAATCGAGTATAACAAAGTCCTCTGACCGAGTATAACAAAGTCCTCCTGATCGAGTATAACCAAGTCCCTTGGTCGAGTATAACAAAAACCCCTAATCGAGTATAACAAAGTTTCCCGGTCGATTATAACAAAGTCCCCTGATCGAGTATAACAAAGACGCCTAATCGAGTATAACAAAGTCCCTGATCGAGAATAGCAAAGTCCCTGATCGATTGTAACAAAGACTCCGAATCGAGTATAACAAAGTCCCCCTCATCGAGTATAACAAAGTCCCCTGAGAGAGTATAACAAAGTCCCTTGATCAGTAAAACAAAGTTCCCTGATCAAGTATAACAAAGTCCCCAAATCGAGTATAACAAAGTCCCCTGAACGAGTATAACAAAGTCCCCTGAACGAGTATAACAAAGGCCCCTTATCGAGTATAACAAAGTCCCTTGATCGAGTATAACAAAGTCCCCTAATCGAGTATAACAAAGGAACCTGATCGAGTATAACAAAGTCCCTTGTTCGAGTATAACAAAGTCCCCTGATCGAGTATAACAAAGCCCCTGGTCGAGTATAACCAAATCCCCTCGTCGAGTATAACAAAGTCCCCCTGATCGAGTATAACAAAGTCCCCTTATCGAGTATAACAAAGTCCCCTCATCGAGTATAACAAAGTCCCCTTATCGAGTATAACAAAGTCCTTTGGTCGAGTATAACAAAGTCCCCTGTTCGAATATAACAAAGTCCATTGATCGAGTATAACAAAGTCCCTTGATCGACTATAACAAAGTCACCTCATCGAGTAAAACAAAGTCCCCTTATCGAGTATAACAAAGCCCCCTAATGGAGCATAACAAAGGCCCCTGATCAAGTATAACAAAATCCCCTGATCGATTATAACAAAGTTCCCTTGTCGAGTATAAAAAAGTCCCCTGAATGAGTATTACAAAGTTCCCTGGTTGAGGATAACAAAGTCCCTTGATCGAGCATAACAAAGTGCCTTAATCGAGAATAACAAAGTCCTCTGACCGAGTATAACAAAGTCCTCCTGATCGAGTATAACAAAGACCCCTAATCGAGTATAACAAAGTTTCCCGGTCGAGTATAACAAAGATCCCTGCTCGAGAATAACAAAGCCTCCTGATCGAGTATAACAAACCCCCCTCATCGATTATAACAAAGACCCCTAATCGAGTATAACAAAGTCCCCTGAACGAGTATAACAAAGGCCCCTTATCGAGTATAACAAAGTCCCTTGATCGAGTATAACAAAGTCCTTTGGTCGAGTATATCAAAGTCCCCTGTTCGAATATAACAAAGTCCTCTGATTGAGTATAACAAAGGCCCCTGATCGAGTGTAAGAAAGTCCCCTGGTCAGGTTTAACAAAGTCCCCTGATCGAGTATAACAAAAGAACCTGATCGAGTATAACAAAGTCCATTGATCGAGTATAACAAAGTCGCCTGATCGACTATAACAAAGTCACCTCATCGAGTAAAACAAAGTCCCCTTATCGAGTATAACAAAGCCCCCTGATGGAGCATAACAAAGGCCCCTGATCAAGTATAACAAAGTCCCCTGATAGAGTATAACAAAGTACCCTGGTTGAGGATAACAAAGTCCCTTGATCGAGTATAACAAAGTGCCTTAATCGAGTATAAGAAAGTCCTCTGGTCGAGTATAAGAAAGACCCCTAATCGAGTATAACAAAGTTTCCCGGTCGAGTATAACAAAGTCCCCTGATCGAGTAAAACAAAGACCCCTAATCGAGTATAACAAAGTCCCTGATCGAGAATAACAAAGTCCCCTGATCGATTATAACAAAGACCCCTAATCGAGTATAACAAAGTCCCCTGAACGAGTATAACAAAGGCCCCTTATCGAGTATAACAAAGTCCCTTGATCGAGTATAACAAAGTCCCCTGATCGAGTATAACAAAGGATCCTGATCGAGTATAACAAAGTCCCTTGATCGAGTATAACAAATTCCCCTGATCGAGTATAACAAACTCACCTCATCGAGTATAACAAAGTCCTCTTATCGAGTATAACAAAGCCCCCTGATGAAGCATAACAAAGGCCCCTGATCCCGTATAACAAAGTCCCCTGATCGAGTATAACAAAGTCCCCTGATCGAGTATATCAAAGTCCCCTTATCGAGTATAACTAAGTCCCTTGATCAGGATAACAAAGTCCCCTGATCGAGTATAACAAAGTCCCTTGGTCGAGTATATCAATGTCCTCTCTTCGAATATAACAAAGTCCTCTGATTGAGTTTAACAAAGGCCCCTGATCGAGTGTAATAAAGTCCCCTGATCGAGTATAACAAAGTCCCCTGATCGAATATAACAAAAGAACCTGATCGAGTATAACAAAGTCCGTTGATCGAGTATAACAAAGTCCCCTAATCGACTATAACAAAGTCACCTCATCGAGAAAAACAAAGTCCCCTTATCGAGTATAACAAAGCCCCCTGATGCAGCATAACAAAGGCCCCTGATCAAGTATAACAAAGTCCCCTGATCGAGTATAACAAAGTCCCCTGATAGAGTATAGCAAAGTCCCTTGATCAGTAAAACAAAGTTCCCTGATCAAGTATGACAAAGTCCCCATATCGAGTATAACAAAGTCCCCTGAACGAGTATAACAAAGTCCCCTGAACGAGTATAACAAAGGCCCCTTATCGAGTATAACAAATTCCCTTGATCGAGTTTAAAAAAGTCCCCTTATCGGGTATAACAAAGTTCCCTGGTCGAGGATAACAAAGTTCCCTTGATCGAGTAGAACAAATTGCCTTAATCGAGTATAACAAAGTTCCCTGATCGAGTATAACAAAGTCCCCTGATCGAGTATAACCAAGTCCCCTGGTCGAGTATAACGAAGGCCCCTGATCGAGTATAACAAAGGAACCTGATCGAGTATAACAAAGTCGCCTGATCGAGTATAACAAAGTCCCCTGATCGAGTATAACAAAGTCACCTCATTGAGTATAACAAAGTCCTCATATCAAATAAAACAAAGCCCCCTAATGGAGCATAACAAAGGCCCCTGATCGTGTATAAACAAAGTCTATTGATCGAGTATAACAAAGCCCCCTCATCGAGTATAACAAAGTCCCCTGGTCGAGTATAACAAAGGACCCTCATCGAGCTTAACCAAGTTTCGTGATCGAGTATAACAAAGTCCCCTGCTCGAGTGTAACAAAGTCCCCTGGTCCAGGATAACAAAGTCCCCTGATCGAGTATAACAAAGTCCCCTGATCGCATATAACAAAGTCCCCTGATCGAGTATAAGAAAGTCCCCAGGTCGAGTATAACAAAGTTCCATGATCGAATATAAAAAAGTCCCCTGATCGCGAATAACAAAGTCCCCTGATCGAGTATAACCAAATCCCCTGGTCGAGTATAAAAAAGTCCCCATATCGAGTATAACAAAGTCCACTGATCGAGTATAACAAAGTCCCCTTATCGAGAATAACAAAGTCCTTTGGTCGAGTATAACAAAGTCCCCTGTTCGAATATAACAAAGTCCTCTGATCGAGTATAACAAAGGCCCCTGAACGAGTGTAATAAAGTCCCCTGATCGAGTATAACAAAGTCCCTGATCGATTACAACAAAGACCCCTCATCGAGTATAACAAAGTCCCCCTCATCGAGTATAACAAAGTCCCCTGATAGAGTATAGCAAAGTCCCTTGATCAGTAAAACAAAGTTCCCTGATCAAGTATGACAAAGTCCCCATATCGAGTATAACAAAGTCCCCTGAACGAGTATAACAAAGTCCCCTGAACGAGTATAACAAAGGCCCCTTATCGAGTATAACAAATTCCCTTGATCGAGTATAACAAAGTCCCCTGATCGAGCATAACAAAGGAACCTGATCGAGTATAACAAAGTCCCCTGATCGAGTATACCAAAGGAACCTGATCGAGTATAACAAAGTCCCCTGATCGAGTATAACAAACTCACCTCATCGAGTATAACAAAGTCCTCTTATCGAGTATAACAAAGCCCCCTGATGAAGCATAACAAAGGCCCCTGATCAAGTATAACAAAGTCCCCTAATCGAGTATAACAAAGTTCCCTGGTCGAGTATAAAAAAGTCCCATTGATCGAGTATAACAAAGTTCCCTGGTCGAAGATAACAAAGTCCCTTGATCGAGTATAGCAAATTGCCTTAAACGAGTATAACAAAGTTCCCTGATCGAGTATAACAAAGTTCCTTGATTGATTATCACCAAGTCCTCTGACCGAGTATAACAAAGTCCTCCTGATCGAGTATATCCAAGTCCCCTGGTCGAGTATAACAAAGACCCCTAATAGAGTATAACAAAGTTTCCCGGTCGAGTATAACAAAGTCCCCTGATCGAGTATAACAAAGACCCCTAACCGAGCATAACAAAGTCCTTGATCGAGAATAAGAAAGTCCCTGATCGATTATAACAAAGACCCCGAATCGAGTATAACAAAGTCCCCCTCATGGAGTATAACAAAGTCCCCTGATAGAGTATAACAAAGTCCCTTGATCAGTAAAACAAATTTCCCTGATCAAGTATAACAAAGTCCCCATATCGAGTATAACAAAGTCCCCTGAACGAGTATAATAAAGTCCCCTGAACGAGTATAACAAAGGCCCCTGATCGAGTATAACAAAGGAACCTGATCGAGTATAACAAAGTCCCTTGATCGAGTATAACAAAGTCCCCTGATCGAGTATAACAAACTCACCTCATCGAGTATAACATAGTCCTCTTATCGAGAATAACAAAGCCCCCTGATGAAGCATAACAAAGGCCCCTGATCAAGTATAACAAAGTCCCCTGATCGAGTATAACAAAGTTCCCTGGTCGAGTTTAAAAAAGTCCCCTGATCGAGTATAACAAAGTTCCCTGGTCGAGGATAACAAAGTCCCTTGATCGAGTATAACAAATTGCCTTAAACGAGTATAATAAAGTTCCCTGATCGAGTATAACAAAGTTCCTTGATTGAGTATAACCAAGTCCCCTGGTCGAGTATAACAAAGTCCCCTGATCGAGTATAACAAAGTCCCCTGATCGAGTATAACAAAGTCACCTCATCGAGTAAAACAAAGTCCTCTTATCGAGTATAACAAAGCCCCCTGATGGAGCATAACAAAGGCCCCTGATCAAGTATATCAAAGTCCCCTGATCGAGTATAACAAAGTCCTGTAATTGAGTATAACAAAGTCCCATAATCGAGTATAACAAAGTCCCCTGATCGAGTATAACAAAGTCACTTGATCGAGTATAACCAAGTCCCCTGGTCGAGTTTAACAAAGACCCCTAATCGAGTATAACAAAGTTCCCTGGTCGAGTTTAAAAAAGTCCCCTTATCGGGTATAACAAAGTTCCCTGGTCGAGGATAACAAAGTTCCCTTGATCGAGTAGAACAAATTGCCTTAATCGAGTATAACAAAGTTCCCTGATCGAGTATAACAAAGTCCCTTGATTGAGTATAACCAAGTCCCCTGGTCGAGATATAACAAAGTCCCCTAATCGAGTATAACAAAGTTCCCCTGATCGAGTATAACCAAGTCCCCTGGTCGAGCATAACGAAGGCCCCTGATCGAGTATAACAAAGGAACCTGATCGAGTATAACAAAGTCCCCTGATCGAGTATAACAAAGTCCCCTGATCGAGTATAACAAAGTCACCTCATTGAGTATAACAAAGTCCTCATATCAAATAAAACAAAGCCCCCTAATGGAGCATAACAAAGGCCCCTGATCGTGTATAAACAAAGTCTATTGATCGAGTATAACAAAGCCCCCTCATCGAGTATAACAAAGTCCCCTGGTCGAGTATAACAAAGGACCCTCATCGAGCTTAACCAAGTTTCGTGATCGAGTATAACAAAGTCTCCTGCTCGAGTGTAACAAAGTCCCCTGGTCCAGGATAACAAAGTCCCCTGATCGAGTATAACAAAGTCCCCTGATCGCATATAACAAAGTCCCCTGATCGAGTATAAGAAAGTCCCCAGGTCGAGTATAACAAAGTTCCATGATCGAATATAAAAAAGTCCCCTGATCGCGAATAACAAAGTCCCCTGATCGAGTATAACCAAATCCCCTGGTCGAGTATAAAAAAGTCCCCATATCGAGTATAACAAAGTCCACTGATCGAGTATAACAAAGTTCCCTTATCGAGAATAACAAAGTCCTTTGGTCGAGTATAACAAAGTCCCCTGTTCGAATATAACAAAGTCCTCTGATCGAGTATAACAAAGGCCCCTGAACGAGTGTAATAAAGTCCCCTGATCGAGTATAACAAAGTCCCCTGATCGAGTATAACAAAAGAACCTGATCGAGTATAACAAAGTCCATTGATTGAGTATAACAACGTCCCCTGATCGACTATAACAAAGTCACCTGATCGAGTATAACAAAAGAACCTGATCGAGTAAAACAAAGTCCCCTTATCGAGTATAACAAAGCCCCCTGATGGAGAATAACAAAGGCCCCTGATCAAGTATAACAAAATCCCCTGATCGAGTATAACAAAGTCCCCTGATCGAGTATAACAAAGACCCCTAATCGAGCATAACAAAGTCCTTGATCGAGAATAAGAAAGTCCCTGATCGATTATAACAAAGACCCCGAATCGAGTATAACAAAGTCCCCCTCATCGAGTATAACAATGTCCCCTGATAGAGTATAACAAAGTCCCTTGATCAGTAAAACAAATTTCCCTGATCAAGTATAACAAAGTCCCCATATCGAGTATAACAAAGTCCCCTGAACGAGTATAATAAAGTCCCCTGAACGAGTATAACAAAGGCCCCTGATCGAGTATAACAAAGGAACCTGATCGAGTATAACAAAGTCCCTTGATCGAGTATAACAAAGTCCCCTGATCGAGTATAACAAACTCACCTCATCGAGTATAACAAAGTCCTCTTATCGAGAATAACAAAGCCCCCTGATGAAGCATAACAAAGGCCCCTGATCAAGTATAACAAAGTCCCCTGATCGAGTATACCAAAGTTCCCTGGTCGAGTTTAAAAAGTCCCCTGATCGAGTATAACAATGTTCCCTGGTCGAGGATAACAAAGTCCCTTGATCGAGTATAACAAATTGCCTTAAACGAGTATAATAAAGTTCCCTGATCGAGTATAACAAAGTTCCTTGATTGAGTATAACCAAGTCCCCTGGTCGAGTATAACAAAGTCCCCTGATCGAGTATAACAAAGTCCCCTGATCGAGTATAACAAAGTCACCTCATCGAGTAAAACAAAGTCCTCTTATCGAGTATAACAAAGCCCCCTGATGGAGCATAACAATGGCCCCTGATCAAGTATATCAAAGTCCCATGATCGAGTATAGCAAAGTCCTGTAATTGAGTAAAACAAAGTCCCATAATCGAGTATAACAAAGTCCCCTGATCGAGTATAACAAAGTCACTTGATCGAGTATAACCAAGTCCCCTGGTCGAGTTTAACAAAGACCCCTAATCGAGTATAACAAATTTCCCTGGTCGAGTTTAAAAAAGTCCCCTTATCGGGTATAACAAATTGCCTTAAACGAGTATAATAAAGTTCCCTGATCGAGTATAACAAAGTTCCTTGATTGAGTATAACCAAGTCCCCTGGTCGAGATATAACAAAGTCCCCTAATCGAGTATAACAAAGTTCCCCTGATCGAGTATAACCAAGTCCCCTGGTCGAGTATAACGAAGGCCCCTGATCGAGTATAACAAAGGAACCTGATCGAGTATAACAAAGTCCCCTGATCGAGTATAACAAAGTCCCCTGATCGCGTATAACAAAGTCACCTCATTGAGTATAACAAAGTCCTCATATCAAATAAAACAAAGCCTCCTAATGGAGCATAACAAAGGCCCCTGATCGTGTATAAACAAAGTCTATTGAACGAGTATAACAAAGCCCCCTCATCGAGTATAACAAAGTCCCCTGGTCGAGTATAACAAAGGACCCTCATCGAGCTTAACCAAGTTTCGTGATCGAGTATAACAAAGTCCCCTGCTCGAGTGTAACAAAGTCCCCTGGTCCAGGATAACAAAGTCCCCTGATCGAGTATAACAAAGTCCCCTGATCGCATATAACAAAGTCCCCTGATCGAGTATAAGAAAGTCCCCAGGTCGAGTATAACAAAGTTCCATGATCGAATATAAAAAAGTCCCCTGATCGCGAATAACAAAGTCCCCTGATCGAGTATAACCAAATCCCCTGGTCGAGTATAAAAAAGTCCCCATATCGAGTATAACAAAGTCCCCTGATCGAGTATAACAAAGTCCCCTTATCGAGAATAACAAAGTCCTTTGGTCGAGTATAACAAAGTCCCCTGTTCGAGTATATCAAAGTCCTCTGATCGAGTATAACAAAGGCCCCTGAACGAGTGTAATAAAGTCCCCTGATCGAGTATAACAAAGTCCCCTGATCGAGTATAACAAAAGAACCTGATCGAGTATAACAAAGTCCATTGATTGAGTATAACAACGTCTCCTGATCGACTATAACAAAGTCACCTGATCGAGTATAACAAAAGAACCTGATCGAGTAAAACAAAGTCCCCTTATCGAGTATAACAAAGCCCCCTGATGGAGCATAACAAAGGCCCCTGATCAAGTATAACAAAATCCCCTGATCGAGTATAACAAAGTTCCCTGGTCGAGTATAAAAAAGTCCCCTAATAGAGTATTACAAAGTTCCCTGGTTGAGGATAACAAAGTCCCTTGATCGAGTATAACAAAGTGCCTTAATCGAGAATAACAAAGTCCTCTGACCGAGTATAACAAAGTCCTCCTGATCGAGTATAACCAAGTCCCCTGGTCGAGTATAACAAAGACCCCTAATCTAGTATATCAAAGTTTCCCAGTCGAGTATAATAAATTCCCCTGATCGAGTATAACAAAGTCCCCTAATCGAGTATAACAAAGTCCCCTGATCGAGTATAACAAAGTCCCCTGATCGAGTATAACAAAGTTCCTTGATCGAGTAACCAAGTCCCCTGGTCGAGTATAACAAAGTCCCCTAATTGAGAATAACAAAGTCCCCTGATCGAGTATAACAAAGTCCCCTGATCGAGTATAACAAATTCCCCTTATCGAGCATAACAAAGCCCCCTGATGGAGCATAACAAAGGCCCCTCATCGAGTATAACAAACTCCCCTGATGGAGTATAACAAAGTTCCCTGGTCGAGTATAACAAATTCCCTTGGTTGAGTAAAACAAAGTCCCTTGGTCGAGTATAACAAAGTCCCCTGATCGAGTATAACAAAGTCCCCTGATCGATCATAACAAAATCCCCAAATCGAGTATAACAAAGGCACCTGATCGCGTATCCAAAGTACATAGATCGAGTATAACAAAGTCCCCAAATCGAGTATAACAATGAGCCCTGCTCGAGTATAACAAAGTCCCCTGATCGAGTATAACAAAGTCTTTTGGTCGAGTATAACAAAGTCCCCTGTTCGAATATAACAAAGTCCTCTAATTGAGTATAAGAAAGGCCCCTGATCGAGTGTAATAAAGTCCCCTGGTTGAGAATAACAAAGTCCCCTAATCGAGTATAACAAAAGAACCTGATCGAGTATAACAAAGTCCATTGATCGAGTATAAAAAAGTCGCCTGATCGACTATAACAAAGTCACCTCATCGAGTAAAACAAAGCCCCCTTATCGAGTATAACAAAGCCCCCTGATGGAGCATAAGAAAGGCCACAGTATCAGCCTAACACTCACTCACCCACAGTAACAGCCTAACACTCAATCACCCTTAGTAACAACCTAACACTCACTCACCTATAGCAATAACCTAACACTCACTCACCCATAGTAACAACCAAACACTCACTCACCCATAGTAACAACCTAACACTCACTCACCCATAGTAACAACCTAACACTCACTCACCCATACTAACCACCTAACTCTCACTCACCCATTGTAACAACCTAACACTCACTCACCCATAGTAACAACCTAACACTCACTCACCCATAGTAAAAACCAAAGACTCACTCACCCATAGTAACAACAAAACTCACTCGCCCATAGTAATCACCTAACACTCACTCACCCATAGTAACCAAACACTCACTTACCCATAGTAACCACCTAACACTCACTCACCCAGAGTAACAACCTAACACCCACTCACCCATTGTAACAACCTAACATTCACTCGCCCATAGTAACAACCTAACACTCACTCACCCATAGTAACCACCTAACACTCACTCACCAATATTAACAACCTAACACTCACTCACCCATAGTAACAACCTAACACTCACTCACCCATAGTAAAACCCAAAGACTCACTCACCCATAGCAACCACCTAACACTCACTCACCCATAGTGACCACCTAACACTCACCCATAGTAACAACCAAACACTCACTCACCCATGATAACAACCAAACACTCACTCACCCATAGTAATAACCTAATACCCACTCACCTATAGTAACACCCTAACACTCACTCACCCATAATAACAACCAAACACTCACTCACCCATAGTAACCACCTAACACTCACTCACCCATAGTAACAACCTAACGCTCACTCACCCATAGTAACAACCTAACACTCACTCACCCATAGTAACAACCTAACACTCACTCACCCATAGTAACCACCTAACACTCACTCACCCATAGTAACAACCTAACACTCACTCACCCTTAGTAACAACCTAACACTAACTCACCCATAGTAACAACCTAACACTAACTCACCATAGTAACCACCTAACACTCACTCACCCTTAGTAACAACCTAACACTCACTCACCTATAGTAACAACCAAACACTCACTCACCCATAGTAACCACCTAACACTCACTCACCCATAGTAACAACCTAACACTCACTCACCCATAGTAACAACCTAACACTCACTCACCCATAGTAACAACCTAACACTCACTCACCATAGTAACCACCTAACACTCACTCACCCATAGTAACAACCTAACACTCACTCACCCATAGTAACAACCTAACACTCACTCACCCATAGTAACAACCTAACACTCACTCACCCATAGTAACACCTAACACTCACTCACCCACAGTAACAACCTAACACTCACTCACCCATAGTAACAACCTAACACTCACTCACCCATAGTAACAACCTAACACTCACTCACCCATAGTAACAACCTAACACTCACTCACCCATAGTAACAACCTAACACTCACTCAACCACAGTAACAACCAACACTCACTCACCCATAGTAACAACCTAACACTCACTCACCCATAGTAACAACCTAACACTCACTCACCATAGTAACAACCTAACACTCACTCACCCATAGTAACAACCTACTACTCACCCATAGTAACAACCAACACTCACTCACCCATAGTAACAACCTAACACTCACTCACCCATAGTAACAACCTAATACTCACTCACCCATAGTAACAACCAACACTCACTCACCCATAGTAACAACCTAAACTCACTCACCCATAGTAACCACCTAACACTCACTCACCCATAGTAACAACCAAACACTCACTCACCCATAGTAACACCTAACACTCACTCACCCATAGTAACAACCTAACACTCACTCACCCATAGTAACAACCAAACACTCACTCACCCATAGTAACAACGAAACACTCACTCACCCATAGTAACAACCAAACACTCACTCACCCATAGTAACCACCTAACACTCACTCACCATAGTAACAACCAACACTCACTCACCCATAGTAACAACCAAACACTCACTCACCCATAGTAACCACCTAACACTCACTCACCCAAGTAACAACCTAACACTCACTCACCCATAGTAACAACCTAACACTCACTCACCCATAGTAACAACCTAACACTCACTCACCCATAGTAACCACCTAACACTCACTCACCCATAGTAACAACCTAACACTCACTCACCCATAGTAACAACCTAACACTCACTCACCCATAGTAACAACCTAACACTCACTCACCCATAGTAACCACCTAACACTCACTCACCCTTAGTAACAACCTAACACTCACTCACCCATAGTAACAACCAAACACTCACTCACCCATAGTAACCACCTAACACTCACTCACCAATAGTAACAACCTAACACTCACTCACCCATAGTAACAACCTAACACTCACTCACCATAGTAACAACCTAACACTCACTCACCCATAGTAACAACCTAACACTCACTCACCCATAGTAACAACCTAACACTCACTCACCCATAGTAACCACCTAACACTCACTCACCCATAGTAACAACCAACACTCACTCACCCATAGTAACCACCTAACACTCACTCACCCATAGTAACAACCTAACACTCACTCACCCATAGTAACAACCTAACACTCACTCACCCATAGTAACAACCTAACACTCACTCACCCATAGTAACAACCTAACACTCACACCATAGTAACAACCTAACACTCACTCACCCATAGTAACAACCTAACACTCACTCACCCATAGTAACAACCTAACACTCACTCACCCATAGTAACAACCTAACACTCACTCACCCATAGTAACAACCTAACACTCACTCACCCATAGTAACAACCTAACACTCACTCACCCATAGTAACAACCTAACACTCACTCACCCATAGTAACAACCTAACACTCACTCACCATAGTAACAACCTAACACTCACTCACCCATAGTAACAACCTAACACTCACTCACCCATAGTAACAACCTAACACTCACTCACCCATAGTAACAACCTAACACTCACTCACCCATAGTAACAACCTAACACTCACTCACCCATAGTAACAACCTAACACTCACTCACCCATAGTAACAACCTAACACTCACTCACCCATAGTAACAACCTAACACTCACTCACCCATAGTAACAACCTAACACTCACTCACCCATAGTAACAACCTAACACTCACTCACCCATAGTAACACCAAACACTCACTCACCCATAGTAACAACCTAACACTCACTCACCCATAGTAACAACCTAACACTCACTCACCCATAGTAACAACCTAACACTCACTCACCCATAGTAACAACCAAACACTCACTCACCCATAGTAACAACCAACACTCACTCACCCATAGTAACCACCTAACACTCACTCACCATAGTAACAACCTAACACTCACTCACCCATAGTAACAACCAAACACTCACTCACCCATAGTAACCACCTAACACTCACTCACCCATAGTAACAACCTAACACTCACTCACCATAGTAACAACCAACACTCACTCACCCATAGTAACAACCAAACACTCACTCACCCATAGTAACCACCTAACACTCACTCACCCATAGTAACAACCTAACACTCACTCACCCATAGTAACAACCTAACACTCACTCACCCATAGTAACAACCTAACACTCACTCACCCATAGTAACCACCTAACACTCACTCACCATAGTAACAACCTAACACTCACTCACCCATAGTAACAACCTAACACTCACTCACCCATAGTAACAACCTAACACTCACTCACCCATAGTAACAACCTAACACTCACTCACCCATAGTAACAACCTAACACTCACTCACCCATAGTAACAACCTAACACTCACTCACCCATAGTAACAACCTAACACTCACTCACCCATAGTAACAACCTAACACTCACTCACCATAGTAACAACCTAACACTCACTCACCCATAGTAACAACCTAACACTCACTCACCCATAGTGAACACCTAACACTCACTCACCCATAGTAACAACCTAACACTCACTCACCCATAGTAACAACCTAACACTCACTCACCCATAGTAACAACCTAACACTCACTCACCCATAGTAACAACCTAACACTCACTCACCCATAGTAACAACCAAACACTCACTCACCCATAGTAACAACCTAACACTCACTCACCCATAGTAACAACCTAACACTCACTCACCCATAGTAACAACCTAACACTCACTCACCCATAGTAACCACCTAACACTCACTCACCCATAGTAACAACCTAACACTCACTCACCCATAGTAACAACCTAACACTCACTCACCCATAGTAACAACCTAACACTCACTCACCCATAGTAACAACCTAACACTCACTCACCCATAGTAACAACCTAACACTCACTCACCCATAGTAACAACCAAACACTCACTCACCCATAGTAACAACCTAACACTCACTCACCCATAGTAACCAACCTAACACTCACTCACCCATAGTAACAACCTAACACTCACTCACCCATAGTAACAACCTAACACTCACTCACCCATAGTAACAACCTAACACTCACTCACCCATAGTAACAACCTAACACTCACTCACCCATAGTAACAACCTAACACTCACTCACCCATAGTAACAACCAAACACTCACTCACCCATAGTAACAACCTAACACTCACTCACCCATAGTAACAACCTAACACTCACTCACCATAGTAACAACCTAACACTCACTCACCCATAGTAACAACCTAACACTCACTCACCCATAGTAACAACCTAACACTCACTCACCCATAGTAACAACCTAACACTCACTCACCCATAGTAACAACCAAACACTCACTCACCCATAGTAACCACCTAACACTCACTCACCCATAGTAACAACCTAACACTCACTCACCCATAGTAACAACCTAACACTCACTCACCCATAGTAACAACCTAACACTCACTCACCCATAGTAACAACCTAACACTCACTCACCCATAGTAACACCTTAACACTCACCCATAGTAACAACCTAACACTCACTCACCCATAGTAACAACCAAACACTCACTCACCCATAGTAACACCTAACACTCACTCACCCATAGTAAAACCTAACACTCACTCACCCATAGTAACAACCAAACACTCACTCACCCATAGTAACCACCTAACACTCACTCACCCATAGTAACAACCTAACACTCACTCACCCATAGTAACAACCTAACACTCACTCACCCATAGTAACAACCTAACACTCACTCACCCATAGTAACAACCAAACACTCACTCACCCATAGTAACCACCTAACACTCACTCACCCATAGTAACAACCTAACACTCACTCACCCATAGTAACAACCTAACACTCACTCACCCATAGTAACAACCTAACACTCACTCACCCATAGTAACAACCTAACACTCACTCACCCATAGTAACAACCTAACACTCACTCACCCATAGTAACAACCTAACACTCACTCACCCATAGTAACAACCTAACACTCACTCACCCATAGTAACAACCTAACACTCACTCACCCATAGTAACAACCTAACACTCACTCACCCATAGTAACAACCTAACACTCACTCACCCATAGTAACAACCTAACACTCACTCACCCATAGTAACAACCTAACACTCACTCACCCATAGTAACAACCTAACACTCACTCACCCATAGTAACCACCTAACACTCACTCACCCATAGTAACAACCTAACACTCACTCACCCATAGTAACAACCAAACACTCACTCACCCATAGTAACACCTAACACTCACTCACCCATAGTAACACCTAACACTCACTCACCCATAGTAACAACCTAACACTCACTCACCCACAGTAACAACCTAACACTCACTCACCCATAGTAACAACCTAACACTCACTCACCCATAGTAACAACCTAACACTCACTCACCCATAGTAACAACCTAACACTCACTCACCCATAGTAACAACCTAACACTCACTCACCCATAGTAACAACCAAACACTCACTCACCCATAGTAACCACCTAACACTCACTCACCCATAGTAACAACCTAACACTCACTCACCCATAGTAACAACCTAACACTCACTCACCCATAGTAACAACCTAACACTCACTCACCCATAGTAACAACCTAACACTCACTCACCCATAGTAACAACCTAACACTCACTCACCCATAGTAACAACCTAACACTCACTCACCCATAGTAACAACCTAACACTCACTCACCCATAGTAACAACCTAACACTCACTCACCCATAGTAACAACCTAACACTCACTCACCCATAGTAACAACCTAACACTCACTCACCCATAGTAACAACCTAACACTCACTCACCCATAGTAACAACCTAACACTCACTCACCCATAGTAACAACCTAACACTCACTCACCCATAGTAACAACCTAACACTCACTCACCCATAGTAACAACCTAACACTCACTCACCCATAGTAACAACCTAACACTCACTCACCCATAGTAACAACCAAACACTCACTCACCCATAGTAACAACCTAACACTCACTCACCCACAGTAACAACCTAACACTCACTCACCCATAGTAACAACCTAATACTCACTCACCTATAGTAACAACCTAACACTCACTCACCCATAGTAACAACCTAACACTCACTCACCCATAGTAACAACCTAACACTCACTCACCCATAGTAACAACCAAACACTCACTCACCCATAGTAACAACCTAACACTCACTCACCCATAGTAACAACCTAACACTCACTCACCCATAGTAACCACCTAACACTCACTCACCCATAGTAACAACCTAACACTCACTCACCATAGTAACAACCTAACACTCACTCACCCATAGTAACAACCAAACACTCACTCACCCATAGTAACAACCTAACACTCACTCACCCATAGTAACAACCTAACACTCACTCACCCATAGTAACAACCTAACACTCACTCACCCATAGTAACAACCTAACACTCACTCACCCATAGTAACAACCTAACACTCACTCACCCATAGTAACAACCTAACACTCACTCACCCATAGTAACAACCTAACACTCACTCACCCATAGTAACAACCTAACACTCACTCACCCATAGTAACAACCTAACACTCACTCACCCATAGTAACAACCTAACACTCACTCACCCATAGTAACAACTAACACTCACTCACCCATAGTAACAACCTAACACTCACTCACCCATAGTAACAACCTAACACTCACTCACCCATAGTAACACCTAACACTCACTCACCCATAGTAACAACCTAACACTCACTCACCCATAGTAACAACCTAACACTCACTCACCCATAGTAACAACCTAACACTCACTCACCCATAGTAACAACCTAACACTCACTCACCCATAGTAACAACCTAACACTCACTCACCCATAGTAACAACCAAACACTCACTCACCCATAGTAACCACCTAACACTCACTCACCCATAGTAACAACCTAACACTCACTCACCCATAGTAACAACCTAACACTCACTCACCCATAGTAACAACCTAACACTCACTCACCCATAGTAACAACCTAACACTCACTCACCCATAGTAACAACCTAACACTCACTCACCCATAGTAACAACCTAACACTCACTCACCCATAGTAACAACCTAACACTCACTCACCCATAGTAACAACCTAACACTCACTCACCCATAGTAACAACCTAACACTCACTCACCCATAGTAACACCAAACACTCACTCACCCATAGTAACCACCTAACACTCACTCACCCATAGTAACAACCTAACACTCACTCACCCATAGTAACAACCTAACACTCACTCACCCATAGTAACAACCTAACACTCACTCACCCATAGTAACAACCTAACACTCACTCACCCATAGTAACAACCTAACACTCACTCACCCATAGTAACAACCTAACACTCACTCACCCATAGTAACAACCTAACACTCACTCACCCATAGTAACAACCTAACACTCACTCACCCATAGTAACAACCTAACACTCACTCACCCATAGTAACAACCTAACACTCACTCACCCATAGTAACCACCTAACACTCACTCACCCATAGTAACAACCTAACACTCACTCACCCATAGTAACCACCTAACACTCACTCACCCATAGTAACAACCAAACACTCACTCACCCATAGTAACAACCTAACACTCACTCACCCATAGTAACAACCTAACACTCACTCACCCATAGTAACAACCAAACACTCACTCACCCATAGTAACAACCTAACACTCACTCACCCATAGTAACAACCTAACACTCACTCACCCATAGTAACAACCTAACACTCACTCACCCATAGTAACAACCTAACACTCACTCACCATAGTAACAACCTAACACTCACTCACCCATAGTAACAACCTAACACTCACTCACCCATAGTAACAACCTAACACTCACTCACCCATAGTAACAACCTAACACTCACTCACCCATAGTAACAACCTAACACTCACTCACCCATAGTAACCACCTAACACTCACTCACCCATAGTAACAACCTAACACTCACTCACCCATAGTAACAACCTAACACTCACTCACCCATAGTAACAACCTAACACTCACTCACCCATAGTAACCACCTAACACTCACTCACCCATAGTAACAACCTAACACTCACTCACCATAGTAACAACCTAACACTCACTCACCCATAGTAACAACCTAACACTCACTCACCCATAGTAACAACCTAACACTCACTCACCCATAGTAACAACCAAACACTCACTCACCCATAGTAACAACCTAACACTCACTCACCCATAGTAACAACCTAACACTCACTCACCCATAGTAACAACCTAACACTCACTCACCCATAGTAACAACCAAACACTCACTCACCCATAGTAACAACCTAACACTCACTCACCCATAGTAACCACCTAACACTCACTCACCCATAGTAACAACCTAACACTCACTCACCCATAGTAACAACCAAACACTCACTCACCCATAGTAACCACCTAACACTCACTCACCCATAGTAACAACCTAACACTCACTCACCCATAGTAACAACCTAACACTCACTCACCCATAGTAACAACCTAACACTCACTCACCCATAGTAACAACCAAACACTCACTCACCCATAGTAACAACCTAACACTCACTCACCCATAGTAACAACCAAACACTCACTCACCCATAGTAACCACCTAACACTCACTCACCCATAGTAACACCTAACACTCACTCACCCATAGTAACAACCTAACACTCACTCACCTATAGTAACAACCTAACACTCACTCACCCATAGTAACAACCTAACACTCACTCACCCATAGTGAACACCTAACACTCACCCATAGTAACAACCTAACACTCA
The DNA here is from genome assembly GCA_958450375.1 of Homarus gammarus. Taxonomy (NCBI): domain Eukaryota; kingdom Metazoa; phylum Arthropoda; class Malacostraca; order Decapoda; family Nephropidae; genus Homarus; species Homarus gammarus. Next base: position 19,017 of record CAUDMG010000788.1, on the reverse strand, counting down.
CTCACCCATAGTAACAACCAAACACTCACTCACCCATAGTAACAACCTAATACTCACTCACCTATAGTAAAAACCTAACACTCACTCACCCATAGTAACAACCAAACACTCACTCACCCATAGTAACAACCTAACACTCACTCACCCATAGTAACAACCTAACACTCACTCACCCATAGTAACAACCTAACACTCACTCACCCATAGTAACAACCTAACACTCACTCACCCATAGTAACAACCAAACACTCACTCACCCATAGTAACCACCTAACACTCACTCACCTATAGTAACAACCTAACACTCACTCACCCATAGTAACAACCTAACACTCACTCACCCATAGTAACAACCTAACACTCACTCACCCACAGTAACAACCTAACACTCACTCACCCACAGTAACAGCCTAACACTCACTCACCCATAGTAACAACCTAACACTCACTCACCCATAGCAACAACCTAACACTCACTCACCCATAGTAACAACCTAACACTCACTCACCCATAGTAACAACCTAACACTCACTCACCCATAGTAACAACCTAACACTCACTCACCCATAGTAACAACCTAACACTCACTCACCCATAGTAACCACCTAACACTCACTCACCCATAGTAACAACCTAACACTCACTCAACCATAGTAACAACCTAACACTCACTCACCCATAGTAACAACCTAACACTCACTCACCCATAGTAACAACCTAACACTCACTCACCCATAGTAACCACCTAACACTCACTCACCCATAGTAACAACCTAACACTCACTCACCCATAGTAACAACCGAACACTCACTCACCTATAGTAACAACCTAACACTCACTCACCCATAGTAACAACCTAACACTCACCCATAGTAACAACCAAACACTCACTCACCCATAGCAACAACCAAACACTCACTCACCCATAGTAACCACCTAACACTCACTCACCCACAGTAACAACCTAACACTCACTCACCCATAGTAACAACCTAACACTCACTCACCTATAGTAACAACCTAACACTCACTCACCCATAGTAACCACCTAACACTCACTCACCCATAGTAACAACCTAACACTCACTCACCCACAGTAACAACCAAACACTCACTCACCTATAGTAACAACCTAACACTCACTCACCCATAGTAACAACCTAACACTCACTCACCCATAGTAACCACCTAACACTCACTCACCCATAGTAACAACCTAACACTCACTCAGCCATAGTAACAACCTAACACTCACTCACCCATAGTAACAACCAAACACTCACTCACCATAGTAACCACCTAACACTCACTCACCCATAGTAACAACCTAACACTCACTCACCCATAGTAACAACCTAACACTCACTCACCCATAGTAACAACCTAACACTCACTCACCCATAGTAACAACCTAACACTCACTCACCCATAGTAACAACCAAACACTCACTCACCCATAGTAACCACCTAACACTCACTCACCCATAGTAACAACCTAACACTCACTCACCCATAGTAACAACCTAACACTCACTCACCATAGTAACAACCTAACACTCACTCAACCATAGTAACAACCAAACACTCACTCACCCATAGTAACAACCTAACACTCACTCACCCATAGTAACCACCTAACACTCACTCACCCATAGGAACCAAACACTCACTCACTCACCCATAGTAACAACCTAACACTCACTCACCCATAGTAACAACCTAACACTAACTCACCCATAGTAACAACCTAACACTAATTCACCAATAGTAACCACCTAACACTCATTCACCCTTAGTAACAACCTAACACTCACTCACCTATAGTAACAACCTAACACTCACTCACCCATAGTAACCACCTAACACTCACTCACCCATAGTAACAACCTAACACTCACTCACCCATAGTAACAACCTAACACTCACTCACCCATAGTAACAACCTAACACTCACTCACCCATAGTAACAACCAAACACTCACTCACCCATAGTAACAACCTAACACTCACTCACCCATAGTAACAACCTAACACTCACTCACCCATAGTAACAACATAACACTCACTCACGCATAGTAACAACCTAACACTCACTCACCCATAGTAACAACCTAACACTCACTCACCCATAGTAACAACCAAACACTCACTCACCCATAGTAACCACCTAACACTCACTCACCTATAGTAACAACCTAACACTCACTCACCCATAGTATCAACCTAACACTCACTCACCCATAGTAACAACCTAACACTCACTCACCCACAGTAACAGCCTAACACTCACTCACCCACAGTAACAGCCTAACACTCACTCACCCATAGTAACAACCTAACACTCACTCACCCATAGCAACAACCTAACACTCACTCACCGATAGTAACAACCTAACACTCACTCACCCATAGTCACAACCTAACACTCACTCACCCATAGTAACAACGAAACACTCACTCACCCATAGTAACCACCTAACACTCACTCACCCATAGTAACCACCTAACACTCACTCACCCATAGTAACCACCAAACACTCACTCACCCATAGTAACAACCAAACACTCACTCACCCATAGTAACAACCTAACACTCACTCACCCATAGTAACAACCTAACACTCACTCACCCATAGTAACAACCAAACACTCACTCACCCATAGTAACAACCTAACACTCACTCACCCATAGTAACAACCTAACACTCACTCACCCATAGTAACAACATAACACTCACTAACGCATAGTAACAACCTAACACTCACTCACCCATAGAAACAACCTAACACTGACTCACCCATAGTAACCACCAAACACTCACTCACCCATAGTAACCACTTAACACTCACTCACCTATAGTAACAACCTAACACTCACTCACCCATAGTATCAACCTAACACTCACTCACCCATAGTAACAACCTAACACTCACTCACCCACAGTAACAGCCTAACACTCACTCACCCAGAGTAACAGCCTAACACTCACTCACCCATAGTAACAACCTAACACTCACTCACCCATAGCAACAACCTAACACTCACTCACCGATAGTAACAACCTAACACTCACTCACCCATAGTCACAACCTAACACTCACTCACCCATAGTAACAACGAAACACTCACTCACCCATAGTAACCACCTAACACTCACTCACCCATAGTAACCACCTAACACTCACTCACCCAAAGTAACCACCAAACACTCACTCACCCATAGTAACCACCTAACACTCACTCACCTATAGTAACAAGCTAACACTCACACACCCATAGAAACAACCTAACATTCACTCACCCATAGTAACAACCTAACACTCACTCACCCACAGTAACAGCCTAACACTCACTCACCCACAGTAACAGCCTAATACTCACTCACCCATAGTAACAACCTAACACTCACTCACCCACAGCAACAACCTAACACTCACTCACCCATAGTAACAACCTAACACTCACTCACCCATAGTAAAAACCTATCACTCACTCAACCATACTAACAACCAAACTCACTCGCCCATAGTAACAACCTAACACTCACTCACCCATAGTAACAACCTAACACTCACTCACCTATAGTAACAACCTAACACTCACTCACCCATAGTAACAACCTAATACTCACCCATAGTAACAACCAAACACTCACTCACCCATAGTAACAACCAAACACTCACTCACCCATAGTAACAACCTAACACTCACTCACCCAAAGTAACCAAACACTCACTCACCCATAGTAACCACCAAACACTCACTCACCCGGAGTAACAACCTAACACTCACTCACCCAGAGTAACAACCTAACACTCACTCACCCATAGTAGCAACATAACTCTCACTCACTCATAGTAACCACCTAACACTCACTCACCCATAGTAACAACCTAACACTCACTCACCCATAGTAACAACCTAACACTCACTCACCCATAGTAACAACCAAACACTCACTCACCCATAGTAACCACTTAACACTCACTCACCCATAGTAAAAACCTAACACTCACTCAACCATAGTAACAACCAAACTCACTCGCCCATAGTAACAACCTAATACTCACTCACCCATAGTAACAACCTAACACTCACTCACCTATAGTAACAACCTAACACTCACTCACCCATAGTAACAACCTAATACTCACCCATAGTAACAACCAAACACTCACTCACCCATAGTAACAACCTAACACTCACTCACCCATAGTAACAACCTAACACTCACTCACCCACAGTAACCAAACACTCACTCACCCATAGTAACCACCAAACACTCACTCACCCAGAGTAACAACCTAACACTCACTCACCCAGAGTAACAACCTGACACTCACTCACCCATAGTAGCAACATAACTCTCACTCACTCATAGTAACCACCTAACACTCACTCACCCATAGTAACAACCTAACACTCACTCACCCATAGTAACAACCTAACACTCACTCACCCATAGTAACAACCAAACACTCACTCACCCATAGTAACCACTTAACACTCACTCACCCATAGTAACAACCAAACACTCACTCACCCATAGTAACAACCTAATACTCACTCACCTATAGTAACAACCTAACACTCACTCACCCATAGTAACAACCTAATACTCACCCATAGTAACCACCTCACAATCACTCACCCATAGTAACAACCAAACACTCACTCACCCATAGTAACCACCAAACACTCACTCACCCATAGTAACAACCTAACACTCACTCACCCATAGTAACAACCTAATACTCACTCACCTAGAGTAACAACCTAACACTCACTCACCTATTGTAACAACGAAACACTCACTCACCCATAGTAACAACCAAACACTCACTCACCCATAGTAACCACCTAACACTCACTCACCTATTGTAACAACGAAACACTCACTCACCCATAGTAACAACCTAACACTCACTCACCTATAGTAACAACCTAACACTCACTCACCCATAGTAACAACCTAATACTCACCCATAGTAACCACCTCACAATCAGTCACCCATATTAACAACTAAACACTCACTTACCCATAGTAACCACCTAACACTCACTCACCCGTAGTAACAACGTAACACTCATTCACCCATAGTAACAACCAAACACTCACTCACCCATAGTAACCACCAAACACTCACTCACCCATAGTAACAACCTAACACTCACTCACCCATAGTAACAACCTAATACTCACTCACCTAGAGTAACAACCTAACACTCACTCACCTATTGTAACAACGAAACACTCACTCACCCATAGTAACAACCAAACACTCACTCACCCATAGTAACAACCTAACACTCACTCACCCATAGAAACAACCTAACACCCACTCACCCATAGTAACAACCTAATGCTCACTCACCTATAGTAACAACCTAACACTCACTCAACCATAGTAACAACAAAACTCACTTGCCCATAGTAACAACCAAACACTCACTCACCCATAGTAGCCACCTAACACTCACTCACCCATAGGAACCAAACACTCACTCACTCACCCATAGTAACAACCTAACACTCACTCACCCATAGTAACAACCAAACACACACTCACCCATAGTAACAACCTAACACTAATTCACCAATAGTAACCACCTAACACTCATTCACCCTTAGTAACAACCTAACACTCACTCACCTATAGTAACAACCAAACACTCACTCACCCATAGTAACCACCTAACACTCACTCACCCATAGTAACAACCTAACACTCACTCACCTAAGTAACAACCTAACACTCACTCACCCATAGTAACAACCTAACACTCACTCACCCATAGTAACAACCAAACACTCACTCACCCATAGTAACAACCTAACACTCACTCACCCATAGTAACAACCAAACACACACTCACCCATAGTAACCACCTAACACTCACTCACCCATAGTAACAACCTAACACTCACTCACCCATAGTAACAACCTAACACTCACTCACCTATAGTAACAGCCTAACACTCACTCACCCATAGTAACAACCTAACACTCACTCACCCATACTGAACACCTGACACTCACCCATAGTAACAACCTAACACTCACTCACCCATAGTAACAACCTAACACTCACTCACCTAGTGTAACAACCTAACACTCACTCACCCATAGTAACAACCAACACTCACTCACCCATAGTAATAACCTAATACTCACTCAACTATAGTAAAAAGCTAACACTCACTCACCCATAGTAACAACCAAACACTCACTCACTCATAGTAACCACCTAACACTCACTCACCCATAGTAACAACATAACACTCACTAACCCATAGTAACAACCTAACACTCACTCACCCATAGTAACAACCTAACACTGACTCACCCATAGTAACCACCAAACACTCACTCACCCATAGTAACCACTTAACACTCACTCACCTATAGTAACAACCTAACACTCACTCACCCATAGTATCAACCTAACACTCACTCACCCATAGTAACAACCTAACACTCACTCACCCACAGTAACAGCCTAACACTCACTCACCCACAGTAACAGCCTAACACTCACTCACCCATAGTAACAACCTAACACTCACTCACCCATAGCAACAACCTAACACTCACTCACCCATAGTAACAACCTAACACTCACTCACCCATAGTAAAAACCTAACACTCACTCAACCATAGTAACAACCAAACTCACTCGCCAGGAGTCACAACCTATTACTCACTCACCCATAGTAACAACCTAACACTCACTCACCTATAGTAACAACCTAACACTCACTCACCCATAGTAACAACGTAATACTCACCCATAGTAACAACCAAACACTCACTCACCCATAGTAACAACCTAACACTCACTCACCCATAGTAACAACCTAACACTCACTCACCCACAGTAACCAAACACTCACTCACCCATAGTAACCACCAAACACTCACTCACCCAGAGTAACAACCTAACACTCACTCACACTTAGTAACAACCCAACACTCACTCACCCATAGTAACAACCAAACACTCACTCACTCATTGTAACCATTTAACACTCACTCACCCATAGTAACAACCTAACACTCACTCACCCATAGTCACAACCTAACACTCACTCACCCATAGTAACAACCTAACACTCACTCACCAATAGTAACCACCTAACACTCACTCACCTTTAGTAACAACCTAACACTCACTCACCCATAGCAACAACCAAACACACACTCACCCATAGTAACCAACTAACACTCACTCACCGATAGTAACAATCTAACACCCACTCACCCATAGTCACAACCTAACACTCACTCACCCATAGTAACAACGAAACACTCACTCACCCATAGTAACCACCTAACACTCACTCACCCATAGTAACCACCTAACACTCACTCACCCATAGTAACCACCAAACACTCACTCACCCATAGTAACCACCTAACACTCACTCACCTATAGTAACAAGCTAACACTCACACACCCATAGTATCAACCTAACATTCACTCACCCATAGTAACAACCTAACACTCACTCACCCACAGTAACAGCCTAACACTCACTCACCCACAGTAGCAGCCTAATACTCACTCACCCATAGTAACAACCTAACACTCACTCACCCACAGCAACAACCTAACACTCACTCACCCATAGTAACAACCTAACACTCACTCACCCATAGTAAAAACCTAACACTCACTCAACCATACTAACAACCAAACTCACTCGCCCATAGTAACAACCTAACACTCACTCACCCATAGTAACAACCTAACACTCACTCACCTATAGTAACAACCTAACACTCACTCACCCATAGTAACAACCTAATACTCACCCATAGTAACAACCAAACACTCACTCACCCATAGTAACAACCTAACACTCACTCACCCATAGTAACACCCTAACACTCACTCACCCAAAGTAACCAAACACTCATTCACCCATAGTAACAACCTAACACTCACTCACCCACAGTAACAACCAAACACTCACTCTCCTATAGTAACCACCTAACACTCATTCACCCTTAGTAACAACCTAACACTCACTCACCTATAGTAACAACCAAACACTCACTCACCCATAGTAACCACCTAACACTCACTCACCCATAGTAACAACCTAACACTCACTCACCCATAGTATCAACCAAACACTCACTCACCCATAGTAACAACCTAACACTCACTCACCCACAGTAACAGCCTAACACTCACTCACCCAGAGTAACAGCCTAACACTCACTCACCCATAGTAACAACCTAACACTCACTCACCCATAGCAACAACCTAACACTCACTCACCGATAGTAACAACCTAACACTCACTCACCCATAGTCACAACCTAACACTCACTCACCCATAGTAACAACGAAACACTCACTCACCCATAGTAACCACCTAACACTCACTCACCCATAGTAACCACCTAGCACTCACTCACCCATAGTAACCACCAAACACTCACTCACCCATTGTAACAACCAAACACTCACTCACCCATAGTAACAACCTAACACTCACTCACCCATAGTAACAACTTAACACTCACTCACCCATAGTAACAACCAAACACTCACTCACCCATAGTAACAACCTAACACTCACTCACCCATAGTAACAACCTAACACTCACTCACCCATAGTAACAACATAACACTCACTAACGCATAGTAACAACCTAACACTCACTCACCCATAGAAACAACCTAACACTGACTCACCCATAGTAACCACCAAACACTCACTCACCCATAGTAACCACTTAACACTCACTCACCTATAGTAACAACCTAACACTCACTCACCCATAGTATCAACCTAACACTCACTCACCCATAGTAACAACCTAACACTCACTCACCCACAGTAACAGCCTAACACTCACTCACCCAGAGTAACAGCCTAACACTCACTCACCCATAGTAACAACCTAACACTCACTCACCCATAGCAACAACCTAACACTCACTCACCGATAGTAACAACCTAACACTCACTCACCCATAGTCACAACCTAACACTCACTCACCCATAGTAACAACGAAACACTCACTCACCCATAGTAACCACCTAACACTCACTCACCCATAGTAACCACCTAACACTCACTCACCCATAGTAACCACCAAACACTCACTCACCCATAGTAACCACCTAACACTCACTCACCTATAGTAACAAGCTAACACTCACACACCCATAGAATCAACCTAACATTCACTCACCCATAGTAACAACCTAACACTCACTCACCCACAGTAACAGCCTAACACTCACTCACCCACAGTAACAGCCTAATACTCACTCACCCATAGTAACAACCTAACACTCACTCACCCACAGCAACAACCTAACACTCACTCACCCATAGTAACAACCTAACACTCACTCACCCATAGTAAAAACCTATCACTCACTCAACCATACTAACAACCAAACTCACCCGCCCATAGTAACAACCTAACACTCACTCACCCATAGTAACAAGCTAACACTCACTCACCTATAGTAACAACCTAACACTCACTCACCCATAGTAACAACCAAATACTCACCCATAGTAACAACCAAACACTCACTCACCCATAGTAACAACCCAACACTCACTCACCCATAGTAACAACCTAGCACTCACTCACCCAAAGTAACCAAACACTCACTCACCCATAGTAACCACCAAACACTCACTCACCCGGAGTAACAACCTAACACTCACTCACCCAGAGTAACAACCTAATACTCACTCACCCATAGTAGCAACATAACTCTCACTCACTCATAGTAACCACCTAACACTCACTCACCCATAGTAACAACCTAACACTCACTCACCCATAGTAACAACCTAACACTCACTCACCCATAGTAACAACCAAACACTCACTCACCCATAGTAACCACTTAACACTCACTCACCCATAGTAAAAACCTAACACTCACTCAACCATAGAAACAACCAAAATCACTCCCCCATAGTAACAACCTAATACTCACTCACCCATAGTAACAACCTAACACTCACTCACCTATAGTAACAACCTAACACTCACTCACCCATAGTAACAACCTAATACTCACCCATAGTAACAACCAAACACTCACTCACCCATAGTAACAACCTAACACTCACTCACCCATAGTAACAACCTAACACTCACTCACCCACAGTAACCAAACACTCACTCACCCATAGTAACCACCAAACACTCACTCACCCAGAGTAACAACCTAACACTCACTCACCCAGAGTAACAACCTGACACTCACTCACCCATAGTAGCAACATAACTCTCACTCACTCATAGTAACCACCTAACACTCACTCACCCATAGTAACAACCTAACACTCACTAACCCATAGTAACAACCTAACACTCACTCACCCATAGTAACAACCAAACACTCACTCACCCATAGTAACAACGAAACTCATTCACCCATAGTAACCACCTAACACTCACTCACCCATAGTAACAACCAAACACTCACTCACCCATAGTAACCACATAACACTCCCTCACCCATAGCAACAACCAAATACTCACCCATTGTAACCACCTAACACTCACTCACCCATAGTAACAACCAAACACTCACTCACCCAGAGTATCAACCTAACACTCACTCACCCATGGTAACAACCTAACACTCACTCACCCATAGTAACAACCAAACATTCACTCACCCATAGTAACCACCTAAGACTCACTCACCCATAGTAACAACGTAACACTCACTCACCTATACTAACAACCTTACACTCACTCACCCCATAGTAACAACCTAACACTCACACACCCATAGTGACATCCTAACACTCACCCAAAGTAACAACCTAACACTCACTCACCCATAGTAACAACCTAACACTCACTCACCCATAGTAATAACCTAATACTCACTCACCTATAGTAACAACCTAACACTCACTCACCCATAGTAACAACCAAACACTCACTCACCCATAGTAGCCACCTAACACTCACTCACCCATAGTAACAACCTAACACTCACTCACCCATCGTAATAACCTAACACTCACTCACCCATAGTAACAACCTAACACTCATTCACCCGTAGTAACCACCTAGCACTCACTCACCCACAGTAACAACCTAACACTCAGTCACTCACAGTAACAACCAAACACTCACTTACCCATAGTGACCACCTAACACTCACTCACCGATAGGAACAACCTAACACTCACTCACCCATTGTAACAACCTAATACTCACTCACCTATAGTATCAACCTAACACTCACTCACCCATAGTGACAACCTAACACTCACCCATAGTAACAACCAAACACTCACTCACCCATAGTAACCATCTAACACTCACTCACCCACAGTAACAACCTAACACTCACTCACTCATAGTAACAACCTAATACTCACTCACCTATAGTAAAAACCTAACACTCACTCACCCATAGCAACCACCTAACACTCACTCACCCATAGTAACAACCTAACACTCACTCACCCATAGCAACAACCAAACCCTCACTCACCCATAGTAAACATCTAACACTCACTCACCCACAGTAACAACCTAACACTCACTCACTCATAGTAACAACCTAATACTCACTCACCTATAGTAAAAAACTAACACTCACTCACCCATAGTAACCACCTAACACTCACTCACCCATAGTAACAACCTAACACTCACTCACCCACAATAACAACCTAACACTCACTCTCCTATAGTAACAACCTAACACTCACTCACCCATAGTAACAACCTAACCCTCACTCACCCATAGTAACCACCTAACACTCACTCACCCATAGTAACAACCTAACACTCACTCACCCATAGTAACAACCAAACACTCACTCACCCATAGTAACAACCAAACACTCACTCACCCATAGTAACCACCTAACACTCACTCACGCATACTAACAACCTAACACTAACTCACCTATAGTAACAACCTAACGCTCACTCGCCCATAGTAACAACCTAACACACACTCACCCATAGTAACCACCTAACACTTACTAACCCATAGTAACAACCAATCACTCACTCAGCCACAGTAACAACATAACACTCACTCACCCATGGTAACAACCAAACACTCACTCACCCATAGTAACCACCTAACACTCACTCACCCATAGTAACAACCTAATGCTCACTCACCTATAGTAACAACCTAACACTCACTCACCCATAGTAACAACCTAATACTCACCCATAGTAACAACCTAACACTCACTCACCCATGGTAACAACCAAACACTCAGTCACCCATAGTAACCACCTAACACTCACTCACCCATAGAAACAACCTAACACCCACTCACCCATAGTAACAACCTAATGCTCACTCACCTATAGTAACAACCTAACACTCACTCACCCATAGTAACAACCTAATACTCACCCATAGTAACAACCTAACACTCACTCACCTATAGTAACAACCTAACACACACTCACCCATAGTAACAACCTAACACTCACTCACCCATAGTAACAACCAAACACTAAATCACCCACAGCATCAGCCTAACACTCACTCACCCACAGTAACAGCCTAACACTCAATCACCCATAGTAACAACCTAACACTCACTCACACATAGCAACAACCTAACACTCACTCACCCATAGTAACAACCAAACACTCACTCACCCATAGTAACAACCTAACACTCACTCACCCATAGTAACAACCTAACACTCACTCACCCATACTAACCACCTAACTCTCACTCACCCATAGTAACAACCTAACACTCACTCAACCATAGTAACAACAAAACTCACTCGCCCATAGTAACAACCAAACACTCACTCACCCATAGTAGCCACCTAACACTCACTCACCCATAGTAACCAAACACTCACTCACCCTTAGTAACAACCTAACACTAACTCACCCATAGTAACAACCTAACACTCACTCACCTATAGTAACAACCTAACACTCACTCACCCATAGTAACAACCTAACACTCACTCACCCATACTGAACACCTGACACTCACCCATAGTAACAACCTAACACTCACTCACCCATTGTAACAACCAAACACTCACTCACCCATAGTAATAACCTAATACTCACTCAACTATAGTAAAAAGCTAACACTCACTCACCCATAGTAACAACCAAACACTCACTCACTCATAGTAACCACCTAACACTCACTCACCCATAGTAACAACATAACACTCACTCACCCATAGTAACAACCTAACACTCACTCACCCATAGTAACAACCTAACACTGACTCACCCATAGTAACCACCAAACACTCACTCACCCATAGTAACCACTTAACACTCACTCACCTATAGTAGCAACCTAACACTCACTCACCCATAGTATCAACCTAACACTCACTCACCCATAGTAACAACCTAACACTCACTCACCCACAGTAACAGCCTAACACTCACTCACCCACAATAACAGCCTAACACTCACGCACCCATAGTAACAACCTAACACTCACTCACCCATAGCAACAACCTAACACTCACTCACCCATAGTAACAACCTAACACTCACTCACCCATAGTAAAAACCTAACACTCACTCAACCATAGTAACAACCAAACTCACTCGCCCATAGTAACAACCTAATACTCACTCACCCATAGTAACAACCTAACACTCACTCACCTATAGTAACAACCTAACACTCACTCACCCATAGTAACAACCTAATACTCACCCATAGTAACAACCAAACACTCACTCACACATAGTAACAACCTAACACTCACTCACCCATAGTAACAACCTAACACTCACTCACCCACAGTAACCAAACACTCACTCACCCATAGTAACCACCAAACACTCACTCACCCAGAGAAACAACCTAACACTCACTCACCCAGAGTAACAACCTGACACTCACTCACCCATAGAGGCAACATATCTCTCACTCACTCATAGTAACCACCTAACACTCACTCACCCATTGTAACAACCTAACACTCACTAACCCATAGTAACAACCTAACACTCACTCACCCATAGTAACAACCAAACACTCACTCACCCATAGTAACCACTCAACACTCACTCACCCATACTAACAACCAAACACTCACTCACCCATAGTAACAACCTAATACTCACTCACCTATAGAAACAACCTAACACTCACTCACCCATAGTAACAACCTAATACTCACCCATAGTAACCACCTCACAATCACTCACCCATAGTAACAACTAAACACTCACTTACCCATAGTAACAACCAAACACTCACTCACCCATAGTAGCCACCAAACACTCACTCACCCATAGTAACAACCTAACACTCACTCACCCATAGTAACAACCTAATACTCACTCACCTAGAGTAACAACCTAACACTCACTCACCTATTGTAACAACGAAACACTCACTCACCCATAGTAACAACCAAGCACTCACTCACCCATAGTAACCAACTAACACTCACTCACCTATTGTAACAACGAAACACTCACTAACCCATAGTAACAACCAAACACTCACTCACCCATAGTAACCACCTAACACTCACTCACCCAGAGTAACAACCTAACACTCACTCACACTTAGTAACAACCCAACACTCACTCACCCATAGCAACAACCAAACACTCACTCACTCATAGTAACCACCTAACACTCACTCACCCATAGTAACAACCTAACACTCACTCACCCATAGTCACAACCTAACACTCACTCACCCATAGTAACAACCTAACACTCACTCACCAATAGTAACCACCTAACACTCACTCACCTTTAGTAACAACCTAACACTCACTCACCCATAGTAACAACCAAACACACACTCACCCATAGTAACCACCTAACACTCACTCACCCATAGTAACAACCTAACACTCACTCACCCATAGTAACTACCTAACTCTCACTCGACCAATAGTAACAACCAAACAATCACCCATAGTAACCACCTAACACTCACTCGCCCATAGTAACAACCAAACACTCCCTCCCCCATAGTAACAACCAAACAATCACCCATAGTAACCACCTAACACTCACTCGCCCATAGTAACAACCAAACACTCACTCACCCATAGTAACAACCAAACACTCACCCATAGTAACCACCTAACACTCACTCACCCATAGTAACAACCAAACTCACTCACCCATAGTAACCACCTAACACTCACTCACCCACAGTAACAACCTAACACTCACTCACCCATAGTAACAACCAAACACTCACTCACCCAAAGTAACCACCTAACACTCACTTACCTATAGTAACAACCTAACACTCACTCACCCATAGTAACAACCTAATACTCAACCATAGTAACAACCAAACACTCACTCACCCATAGTAACCACTTAACACTCACTCACCCATAGTAACAACCTAACACTCACTCACCAATGGTAACAACCAAACTCACTCACCTATTGTAACAACGAAACACTCACTCACCCATTGTAACAACCAAACACTCACTCACCCATAGTAACCACCTAACACTCACTCACCCAGAGTAACAACCTAACACTCACTCACCCATACTGAACACCAAACACTCACCCATAGTAACAACCTAACACTCACTCACCCATTGTAACAACCAAACACTCACTCACCCATAGTAATAACCTAATACTCACTCAACTATAGTATAGAGCTAACACTCACTCACCCATAGTAACAACCAAACAGTCACTCACCCATAGTAACCACCTAACACTCACTCACCCATTGTAACAACATAACACTCACTAACCCATAGAAACAACCTAACACTCACTCACCCATAGTAACAACCTAACACTGACTCACCCATAGTAACCACCAAACACTCACTCACCCATAGTAACCACCTAACACTCACTCACCTATAGTAACAAGCTAGCACTCACACACCCATAGTATCAACCAAACACTCACTCACCCATAGTAGCAACCTAACACTCACTCACCCACAGTAACAACCAAACACTCACTCACCCACAGTAACAGCCTAATACTCACTCACCCATAGTAACAACCTAACACTCACTCACCCACAGCAACAACCTAACACTCACTCACCCATAGTAACAACCTAACACTCACTCAACCATAGTAACAACCTAACACTCACTCACCTATAGGAACAACCTAGCACTCACTCACCCATAGTAACAACCTAATACTCACCCATAGTAACAACCAAACACTCACTCACCCATAGTAAGAACCTAACACTCACTCACCCACAGTAACAACCTAACACTCACTCACCAAAAGTAACCAAACACTCACTCACCCATAGTAACAACCAAACAGTCACTCACCCATCGTAACCACCTAACACTCACTCAACCATAGTAACAACCTAACACTCACTCACCTATAGTAACAACCTAACACTCACTCACCCATAGTAACAACCTAATACTCACCCATAGTAACAACCAAACACTCACTCACAAAGGGTAACAACCTAACACTCACTCACCCATAGTAATAACCTAACACTCACTCACCAAAAGTAACCAAACACTCACTCACCCATAGTAACCACCAAACACTCACTCACCCAGAGTAACAACCTAACACTCACTCACCCACAGTAACAACCTAACACTCACTCACCCATAGTAGCAACATAACTCTCACTCACTCATAGTAACCACCTAAGACTCACTCACCCATAGTAAAAACCTAACACTCACTCACCCATAGTAACAACCCAACACTCACTCACCCATAGTAACAACCAAACACTCACTCACCCATAGTAACCACTTAACACTCACTCTCCCATAGTAACAACCAAACACTCACTCACCCATAGTAACAGCCTAATACTCACTCACCTATAGTAACAACGTAACACTCACTCACCCATAGTAACAACCTAATACTCACCCATAGTAACCACCTCACAATCACTCACCCATAGTAACAACCAAACACTCACTTACCCATAGTAACCACCTAACACTCACTCACCCGTAGTAACAACGTAACACTCACTCACCCATTGTAACAACCAAACACTCACTCACCCATAGTAACCACCTAACACTCACTCACCCATAGTAACAACCAAACACTCACTCACCCATAGTAACAACCTAACACTCACTCACCTATTGTAACAACGAAACACTCACTCACCCATAGTAACAACCAAGCACTCACTCACCCATAGTAACCACCTAACACTCACTCACCTATTGGAACAACGAAACACTCACTAACCCATAGTAACAACCAAACACTCACTCACCCATAGTAACCACATAACAGTCACTCACCCAGAGTATCAACCTAACACTCACTCACACTTAGACAACAACCCAACACTCACTCACCCATAGTAACAACCAAACACTCACTCACTCATAGTAACCACCTAACACTCACTCACCCATAGTAACAACCTAACACTCACTCACCCATAGTCACAACCTAACACTCACTCACCCATAGTAACAACCTAACACTCACTCACCAATAGTAACCACCTAACACTCACTCACCTTTAGTAACAACCTAACACTCACTCACCCATAGCAACAACCAAACACACACTCACCCATAGTATCCACCTAACACTCACTCACCGATAGTAACAACCTAACACTCACTAACCCATAGTAACAACCTAACTCTCACTCGACCAATTGTAACCACCTAACAATCACTCCCCCATAATAACAACCAAACACTCACTCACCCATAGTAACAACGAAACTCATTCACCCATAGTAACCACCTAACACTCACTCACCCATAGTAACAACCAAACACTCACTCACCCATAGTAACCACCTAACACTCCCTCACCCATAGTAACAACCAAATACTCACCCATAGTAACCACCTAACACTCACTCACCCATAGTAACAACCAAACACTCACTCACCCATAGTAACAACCTAACACTCACTCACCCATAGTAACAACCTAACACTCACTCACCCATAGTAACAACCAAACATTCACTCACCCATAGTAACCACCTAACACTCACTCACCCATAGTAACAACCTAACACTCACTCACCTATACTAACAACCTAACACTCACTCACCCCATAGTAACAACCTAACACTCACACACCCATAGTGACATCCTAACACTCACCCATAGTAACAACCTAACACTCACTCACCCATAGTAACAACCTAACACTCACTCAACCATAGTAATAACCTAATACTCACTCACCTATAGTAACAACCTAAAACTCACTCACCCATAGTAACAACCAAACACTCACTCACCTATATTAACAACCTAACACTCACTCACCCATAGTAACAACCTAACACTCATTCACCCGTAGTAACCACCTAACACTCACTCACCCATAGTAAGAACCTAACACTCACTCATTACGTAGTAACCACCTAACACTCATTCACCCATAGTAACAACCTAACACTCACTCACCCACAGTAACAACCTAACACTCAGTCACCCACAGTAACAACCAAACACTCACTTACCCATAGTGACCACCTAACACTCACTCACCCATAGTAACAACCTAACACTCACTCACCCATTGTAACAACCTAATACTCACTCACCTATATTAACAACCTAACACTCACTCACCCATAGTGACAACCTAACACTCACCCATAGTAACAACCAAACACTCACTCACCCATAGTAACCATCTAACACTCACTCACCCACAGTAACAACCTAACACTCACTCACTCATAGTAACAACCTAATACTCACTCACCTATAGTAAAAACCTAACACTCACTCACCCATAGCAACCACCTAACACTCACTCACCCATAGTAACAACCTAACACTCACTCACCCATAGTAACAACCTAACACTGACTCACCCATAGTAACCACCAAACACTCACTCACCCATAGTAACCACCTAACACTCACTCACCTATAGTAACAAGCTAGCACTCACACACCCATAGTATCAACCAAACACTCACTCACCCATAGTAGCAACCTAACACTCACTCACCCACAGTAACAACCAAACACTCACTCACCCACAGTAACAGCCTAATACTCACTCAC
>CAUDMG010000787.1:0-41407 GCA_958450375.1 Homarus gammarus | reverse complement strand
TTGAGTTCTTATTAACGATGTCCAATAACCAGTGTTGAGCTGCCTTTAACGGAGTCCAATAACCAGTGTTTGTAGGTTATGTATCTAAGCTACTGAGCAGAGTAGCAACCTTGTATATAAGCTACTGTGCCGGGTAGCCCTTATGTATATAATTACGTGGCAACACTGCATGTGTTATTTGGCAACATTGCCCAGAGGCTGCCATATGGCAAGGCAGTCTCAGTCTGACTGTGTGAGCCGTGCATGGCACAAGCTATGTCACCACTTGTATTTCTCCTATCCCTTAATAAACGGACTACAGTGTTACCCGGTGTTTCCCTACCCATCACTGCATCTTCAGGGAACACTTTTAACCATCATGGCGCAGTGACTAGGATCTGTGGAAGTACAAGTGTGTGAACAATGCCGACTGTTACATCTGCCAGCGATATGAGCGTCTACTCATAGTGTGTTGTGTTGTGTTGCCCTGTGTTTCGCCGCGATGTGCAGTGTTGGGCCGTCACAGTGCTTTTTAGTGACGTGGCAGTGTTAGTGTCAGTGTATTAGTGTGTGTCTAGAGCTGAGAGTTGAGCATTGGCCTGTTTTTTGTGGTACCCACGGAGCACGCAGGCGTACACCCTTTTCGTGTGACATCCGGGAAGACACTAACGGTCTCATCCCCAGGCGGCTCTAGCCACCTGCATGAAGGCCACCACGAAGTGCTCTCTCAGACACACACACACACGCACTCACTCACGGACAGAACAGTAGACTCTATGCATTATTTCTGCGCTGTTTATGTCATATATATGTGGTTCGAGCTGTTGAGGCGCCACTTTATATACTAAATAGTGCAGTCCACGCACACACTAAGATGGGTGGTAAGAAGGGACAAGGTCAAGATGGGAGACACGACTCCCCACCACCTTCCCCTCCACCGGGCGCAGACTCTCATCCTCCACCTCCAGTGACGGACATTGCCACAATTCTGAGGTGGATAGACGACCGGGACGAGAGACGCAGAGAAATGGAACTTCAGAGGAAGGAGACATGAAGAGAGGAGGAAAAGTCGCGATTTGATGCACTATTGGCAACCCTGGCGCTAACCCACCCTCCCTCACTCGCAGGTTTCGCGCACCAAGGCGCCAATATCCTCCCTCCTCCACCACACCAGCGTCCTCCAGGTACTCTTGCCTCCAAGCAAACAGCTCCCAAGGCATCTGTTCAACTCCCACCCGCCCTCTCACCAGACTTCACGTTTCAGCTTTTTCGTGAGTGGAGGCGGCGTTAGACAGATTACTCCACGATGGTGGACCTTGACAGCATGCCTCTAAACAAACAGCTCATCCAACTGCGGATGTGTTTGTCGCTGGAGACCCAGAGAGTTTTGGAGCACACGTTGCAAGTGCCTCCCGATTCTACCTCTTCAGTGATGGATGTGCTCGACCTTTTACAGGAGCATGTTAAAGGTCGGAATAACGAGGCTTTGCGTCGCCATGCTTTCACCAGCTGCAAGCAGATGGAGAACGAATCCTGTGACGACTTTTTTTACGCTTGAAGAGTTTGTCAGAGGAGATCGACGTCTGCAAGGCGCACAGCCGGGAATGAGAGGAAGCCTGGATCAGGCACGGGATCTTGACAGGTGTCAGGCACGAAGAGTTGGTGCAGTGACTCATCCCCCTGGATGCTTCCTCCACACTCCAGGTGGTAGTGACTGAATGTCGGTCATACGAGGCCACCAAGTCCGCCACCTCTGCCTTACGGGCCCCACCTGCTGTGAGAACTATCTTACAATACAAGAAGGGTAAGAAGGCTGCCAACAACGCGACGGCTGCCACACGTTCTTCCACGCCTCCGCCTAGTGCTTCCTGTGGCAGCTGTGGAAAGCAGCATGGCCCCAAGACTTGCCCGGCCACCGACGCACTGTGTCGTGGATGTGACCGTAAGGGCCACTGGTCTAACACAGACAGGTGCCCTGCACTAGGCGGCAAGTATCAGGCCTGCGGTTGCTATGGACACTACGACAAGTGCTGCCGCCAACCCAAGCCCAAAAGCCTGAGACGAGGAGGAAAGCAGCGCACTTCCCTCGGGGTGGTTCGCACGCATCCCCCTCCAGATGGCCCACGCAGTCCCAAGCAGCAGCGGAGTCACATCAGGAGGGTGGAATCGACCACACGCCCCAGGGCTACCCCTTCCCCTACCATCCGCGTCTCCATCACACACGGTGATGTGTCGGGTCACATCGAGGTGATACCGGACACCGGCGTTGATACTACGGTGATTGGGTTGAAGCACCTCCAGAAACTGGGCCTTACCAAACGCGGCCTGGGACCACCGCCGCAGCTGCAGTACTACAATGCTGACGGTTCCCAGATGCCAGATGCTGTGGGCTCCTTTCAAGCGGAGATCACTTATGGCGACAGGTCGTGTCACGGATGGATCGACGTACAGCCTACTCTCGCTACACCCTTTTTGTCGTAGGAGCACTGCAAGGAGTTAGGCGTGGTGCCCAGAGACTTTCCCGAGCAGATCCCAGCTGCTCGGTACACCACCAGCAGGGTGCGTGAATCAACAAGCGACGCGCCTGGCGCTGCCGCACGGAGCGGCCCAGAACCCGCGTCCACTCCCGCCCCGCCTCCACCCAAGTCACGGCTGCTTCCTCTTCACAGCGAGACGTCTCCTTCAGACGCAAGGGCCTACTTCCTGAAGGAGTACTCGGATTTGCAGGTGACGAAGGAGGCCCTACGGACCGCGCCACTGAAGGCTATGGCGGGTCCACCTATGAGGATACACCTGCGGGAAGATGCACAGCCGTTTGCCATACACACTCCCCGGTTGATCCCTCTCGCCTTCAGGGATTCAGTCAAGAGGGAACTGGATTCCATGGTGGCCCAGGGTGTCATCATACCCGTTGGTGACGACCCGTCCCCTTGGTGCCATCCTCTAGTCGCTGTGGCTAAGACTAACGGTGGAGTGCGGATTACTACCGACTTGTCTAAGCTTAACAGCCAGGTGTCCCGTCCCGACCACCCTTCACCCACACATTTTGCAGCTATACGGAGTGTGGATCCGAAGGTACAGCACTTCTCGACGATGGACGCCCTCTGTGGTTACTGGCAGATCCCACTGAAGAAGGAGGATCAGCCACTGACCACTTTCATCACGCCTTACGGACGCTTCCGCTACTGCCGTGGCACTATGGGATTCGCTGTTACGGGGGACGCCTTCTGTCTCCGTGGTAACATGGCACTTCAAGGCGTGACCAACTGCGTGAAGGTAGTGGATGACGTCCTCCTCTACGATGAGGACTACCTGACGCACCTTCGCCGCATCGACGAGGTACTGACCAGGTGTAGGATGCACGGCATCACTCTGAATGCCGAGAAGTTCGTCTTGGTCACACCTCCAGTGTCTTTCTGCGGCTACCGACTCTCAAGGGATGCCATTGCTGCGGACTCGGAGAAAGTTCGCGCCATAGCGGACTTTGCAAAACCTGCCAACCTTACGGATCTCAGGTCTTTCATGGGCCTGGTGAACCAGCTGGCAGAATTTTCTCCTGACGTCTCCGCCGCTGCCGGGCCTCTCCGCCCTCTGATGAGCCCCAAGAGGACGTTCACGTGGACCCCTGACCACGACCTCGCCTTTCATAAGGTGAAGGAGGCCCTGTCAAGTCCACCTATCCTCGCTACTTTCGACCCAGCGCTCACCACCGTCCTCCAGACAGACGCCTCGCGCCTGTACCGGGTTGGTTACGCCCTTCTCCAGGATCACGGTGGAGGAAAGTACCGGCTCGTACAGTGTGGCTCTCGCTTCCTCACCGATGCTGAGTCTCGCTACGCTACCATCGAGCTGGAGCTGCTGGCAGTGGTATGGGCCTTATCGAAGTGCAAGTTTTACTTGATTGGCCTATAGCACTTCGACCTCATCACAGACCACAGGCCCTTGGTCCCCATTCTTAATCACTATTCGCTGGACGCCATCGAGAATCCCCGCCTCCAGCGCCTGAAGGAGAAAATTTTGGCCTTCGTCTTCACCGCGGCTTGGCGCGCAGGTAAGGAGTTGTGCATCCCGGATGCCCTCTCCCGCTCCCCAGTCAGCCGTCCTACACCTGAAGACGAGATGCTCAGCACCGAGGCCGGTTTCTCCGTCAGCAACATCGACACCTTGCAGGCCGTACAGTCCCTCGCCAGCACCCATGCCTCAGTGTCGCCACCCGACAGCGATGGCCCTTGAGGAACTATGGACCGCGGCACGCGACGACCCCTCCTACACTCAGCTCTTGGAGAGTGTGAGGACTGGGTTCCCTCGCGACCGTTTTGACCTCCACAACGCCCTACGCCCGTATTGGAAGATACGTGAGAACTTCTACGCAGATGGGGACCTCGTCCTGTACGGTGCCCGTGTGGTCGTCCCTGCAGCTCTCTGTCGTCGCGTTCTGGCCCGCTTACACGACAGCCATCGTGGAGCAAAGACCACCAAGCGCCGCACAAGGCAGGCTGTGTACTGGCCCGGCATTGACGAGGATATCGTCAATACTGTCCGTGCCTGTGAGCCGTGCTAGATCATGCAGCCCAGTCAACAGCAGGAGCCCCTCTTGTGCAACGACGAACCCACCAGGCCCTTCGAGTCCGTGTCGGCTGATTTCTTCAGCACGTCTGGGAAACATTTCCTAGTTATCGCCGACCGACTCTCTGGCTGGCCTGTGGTGGTAATCTGTGGCTCAGACACGACGTCTGCGGCCACCATTCGCCACTTCCGGCACCTCTTTCGTGACCTGGGCGTCCCCGAACGTCTGCGGACGGAGGTTGGGCCACAGTTCACCAGCCGGGACTTCACAGGATTCCTGGAGCGTTGGGGAGTCCGCCACATCGTGTCAACACCCCACTACTCACAGTCAAACGGCCATGCTGAGGCTGCGGTCAAGACAGTCAAGCACCTCATCCTCAAGGTGGCCCCTTCAGGCAACATAGACTGTGAGGCGTTTGACAAAGAACTTCTGGAGTTACGTAATACTCCCACCCACTCAGGACGCTCCCCTGCCCAGATCCTGTTTGGTCACCCTCTCCGCTTTTGCGTTCCTGCACACGCCAAGGCCTTTGCGAAGGAGTCGCAGACCAGAGCCGAGAGCTGCGACCACCACGCCGCTTCACGTGCCCAGGACGCCAAGGCTCGGTATGACGACCGTGCCCGCCCTCTTCAGCCACTGGAGATTGATGCCCTTGTACGCGTCCAGGACCCGACGACGACACGTTGGGACAAGGTGGGCATAGTGATGGGCGTCGGCCGGTGGCGAGACTACAAGGTCAGGATGCCGAACGGCCGTGTCTGGTGGAGAAACCGCCTCTTCCTCCGGCCAGTCCCACCCCCTGCTGCTGGCCCCCTGACCGAGGACGAGTCCTCTACACCTCATGAGGATCCGCCCCACAGTGCACCTCGACGCTCAGAGCGACTTAGGGCTAAGAAGTCCGCTCAAGACAAAGACTATGAGCGTGAGGGGGGAGGGAGATGTAGGTTATGTATCTAAGCTACTGTGCCGAGTAGCAACCTTGTACATAAGCTACTGTGCCGGGTAGCACTTATGTATATAATTACTTGGCAACACTGCATGTGTTATGTGGCAACATTGCCCCGAGGCTGCCATATGGCAAGGCAGTCTCAGTCTGACTGTGTGAGCCGTGCATGGCACACGCTAGTTCACCACTTCTATTTCTCCTATCCCTTAATAAACGGACTTCAGTGTTACCCGGTGTTTCCCTACCCATCACTGCATTCTTCAGGGGACACTTGTAACCATCAGTGTTGAACTGTCATTAACGGAGTCCAGTAACCATTGTTGATCTCTCATTAAGAGTGTCCAATATCCAGTTTTGAGCTGTCATTAAAAGGTGTCCAATAATCAATTTTGAACTGTCATAAACGGTGTCCATTAACCAGTGTTGAACTGGCATTAACGGTGTCCAGTAACCAGTATAAATATGTCATTAACGGTGTCCAAAAACCGGTGATGAGATGTCATTAACGGTGTCCAATAACTAGTGTTCAGATGTCATTAACGTGTCCAATAACCAGTGTTGAGCTGTCTTTAACGGTGTCCAATAACCATTGGTATGCTCTCTTTGACGGTGTCCAGTAACCAGTGTTGAGATATCATAAACGGTGTACAGTAACCGGAATTGAGGTCTTATTAACGGTCTCCAATAATCAGTGTTGAGCTGTCATTAAAGGTGTCCAATAACCAGTGTTGAACTGTCATTAACGGTGTCCAGTAACCAGTGTCAAGATGTCATTAACGTTGTCCAGTAACCGGTGTTGAGATGTCATTAACGGTGTCCAATAACCGGTGCTGAGTCTTATTAAAGGTGTCCAATAACCAGCGTTCAGATGTCATTAACGGTCTCCAATATCTAGTGTTGAATTGTCATTAACGGTGTCCAGTAACCAGTGTCAAGATGTCTTAAACGTTGTCCATTAACCGGCGTTGAGCTGCCATTAACGGTGTCCAGTAACCGGTGTTGGGTCTTATTAACGGTGTCCAATAACCATTGATGAGCTGTCATTAACGGTGTCAAATAACGAGCGTTGAGATGTTATTAACGGTGTCCAATAACCAGAGTTAACATGTCATTAACGGTGTCCAGTAACCAGTGTTAAGATGTCATTAACCTGTGTCCAATAACGAGTGTTGAACTGTCATTAACGGTGTAAAGTAAACAGCGTTGAGTTCTTATTAACGGAGTCCAATAACCAGTGTTTATCTCTCATTAACGGTGTCCAGTAACCGGTGTTGAGTTCTTATTAACGGTGTCCAAAAACCAGTGTTGAGCTGTCAATAACGGTGACCAAAACCAGGGTTGAGATGTCATTAACGGTGTCCAGTAACCATGGTTGAGCTGTCTTTAACGGTGTCCAATAACCAGTGTTGAGATGTCTTTAAGGGTGTCCAGTAACCAGTGCTGGGACGTCATTAACGGTGTCCAGTAATCGGTGTTGAGTTCTGTTTAACAATGTCCAATAACCATTGTTGTGCTGTCATTAATGGTGTCCAATAACCAGTGTTGAACTGTCATTAACGGTGTCCAGTTACCAGTATTGAGCTGTCATAAACGGTGTCCAATAAACATTGTTAAGCTGGCATTAACGTTGTCCAGTAACAGGTGTTCAGTTCTTAATAACTGTGTCCAATAACCAGTGTTGAGCTTTCTTTAACGGTGTCCAATAACCAGTGTTGAGATGTCATTATCGGTGTCCAATAACCAGTGTTGAGATGTCATTAACGATGTCCAATAACCAGTGTTGAGCTGTCATTAATGCTGTCGAAAAACCAGCGTTGAGATGTCATTAACGGTGTCCAGCAACCGGTGTTGAGTTCTTATTAACGGTGTCCAATAACCAGTGTTGTGATGTCATTAACGTTGTCCAGTAACCAGCATTATGATGTCATTAACGGTGACCAGTAACCGGTGAAGAGTTCTTATTAACGGAGTCCAATATCCAGTGTTGAACTGTCATTAACGGTGTCCAATGTCCAGTTTTGAGCTGTCATTAACGGAGTCATGTAACCATTGTTGAGCTGTCTTTAACGGTGTGCAATAACCAGTGTTGAGATGTCATTAACGGTGTCCAGTAATCGGTGATGAGTTCTTATTAACTGTGTCCAATAACCAGTGTTGAACTGTCAAACGGTGTCCAATAACCAGTTTTAGGCTGTCATCAACGGTGTCCAATAAGCATTGCTGCGCTGTCATTAACGGTGTCCAATAACTAGTGTTGAGATGTCATTAACGGTGTCCAATAAACAGTGTTGAACTGTAGTTAACAGCATCCAGTAACCACTGTTGAGCTGTCATTAACGGTGTCCAATAACCATTGTTGACCTGTCTTTAACGGAGTCCATAAACCAGTGTTGAGAGGTCATTAACATTGTCCAGTAACCGGTGTTGAGTTCTTATTAACGGTGTCCAATAACCAATGCTGAACAGTCATTAACGATGTCCAATAACCAGTGTTGAGATGCCATTAACGGTGTCCAGTAACCATTGTTGATCTCTCATTGAGAGTGTCCAATATCCAGTTTTGAGCTGTCATAAAAGGTGTCCAATAACCAGTGTAGATTTGTCATTAACGGTGTCCAATTACCAGGGTTGAACTGTCATTAACGGTGTGCAGTAACCAGTATTAGTATGTCATTAACGGTGTCCAAAAACTGGTGATGAGATGTCATTAACGGTGTCCAATAACCAGTGTTAAGATGTCATTAACGTGTCCAATAACCAGCGTTGAGCTGTCTTTAACGGTGTCCAATATCCATTGTTATGCTGTCTTTGACGGTGTCCAGTAACCAGTGTTGAGATATCATTAACGGTGTACAGTAACCGGAGTTGAGTTTTTTTAACGGCTTCCAATAACCAGTGTTGAGCTGTCATTAACGGTGCTCAATAACCAGTGTTGAACTGTCATTAACGGTGTCCAGTAACCATTGTCCAGATGTCATTAACGTTGTTCAGTAACCGGTGTTGAGATGTCATTAACGGTGTCCATTAACCGGTGTTGAGTTCTTATTAACGGTGTCCAATAACCATTGAGGAACTGTCATTAACTGTGTCCAATAACCAGTGTTGAGATATTTTCAAAGGTGTCCAATAACCAGTGTTAAGATGTCATTAACCTGTGTCCAATAACCAGTGTTGAGATGTCATTCACTGTGCCCATTAACCAGTGTTAAGATGTCATTAACGGTGTCCAATAACGGGGGGTTAAGTTCTTATTAACGGTGTTCAATAACCACTGTTGAGCTGTCATTAACTGTGTCCAATAACGAGTGTTGAACTGTCATTAACGGTGTCCAGTAACCAGTGCTATGATGTCATTAACGGTGTCCAATAACCAGTGTTGAGATGTCATTAACGGTGTCCAATAACCAGTGTTGTGATGTCATTAACGTTGTCCAGTAACCAGTGTTAAGATGTCATTAACGGTGTCCAGTAACCGGTGTTAAGTTCTTTTTAACGGTATCCAATAATCAGTGTTGAACTGTCATTAACGGTGTCCAATTACCAGTATTGAGCTGTCATAAACGGTGTCCAATAAACATTGTTAAACTGTCATCAACGGTGTCCGGTAACCGGTGTTGAGTTCTTAATAACGGTGTCCAATAACCAGTGTTGAGATGTCATTAACTGTGTCCAGTAACCGGTGTTGAGTTCTTATTAACGGTGTCCAATAACCACTGTTGAGCTGTCTTTAACGGTATCCAATAACCAGTATTGAACTGTAATTAACGGTGTCCAGTAACCGGGGTTGAGTTCTTATTAACGTTGTCCAATAACCAGCGTTGAACTGTTATTAACGGTGTCCAGTAAACATTGTTGATCTATCATTAAGAGTGTCCAATATCCTGTTTTCAGCTGTCATTAAAAGGTGTCCAATAACCAGTGTTGTACTGTCAATAACGGTGTCCATTAACCAGTGTTGAACTGTTATTAACGGTGTCCAGTAACCAGTATAAATATGTCATTAACAGAGTCCAAAAACCGGTGATGAGATGTCATTAACGGTGTCCAATAACCAATGTTCAGATGTCATTAACGTGTCCAATAACCAGTCTTGATCTATTTTTAACGGTGTCCAATATCCATTGTTAAGCTGTCTTTGACTGTGTCCAGTAACCGGTGTTGAGACATCATTAACGGTGTACATTAACCGGAGTTGAGGTCTTATTAACGGTCTCCAATAACCAGTGTTGAGCTGTCATTAACGGTGTCCAATAACCAGTGTTGAACTGTCATTATCGGTGTCCAGTAACCAGTGTCAAGATTTCATTAACGTTGTCCAGTAACCGGTGTTGAGATGTCCTTAACGGTGTCCAATAACCAGTGTTAAGATGTCATTAAAGGTGTCCAATATCTAGTGTTGAACTGTCATTAACGGTGTCCAGTAACCAATGTCAAGATGTCATTAACGTTGTCCAGTAACCTGCGTTGAGATGTCATTAACGGTGTCCAGTAACCGGTGTTGAGTCTTATTAACGGTGTCCAATAACCATTGTTGAGCTGTCATTAACAGTGTCCAATAACCAGTGTTGAGATGTTATTAATGGTGTCCAATAACCAGAGTTGAGATGTCATTAACGGTGTCCATTAACCAGCGTTGAACTGTCATTAACGGTGTATAAACAGCGTTGTGTTCTTATTAACGGACTCCAATAACCAGTGTTTATCTCTCATTAACGGTGTCCAGTAACCGGTGTTGAGTTCTAATTAACGGTGTCCAAAAACCAGTGTTGAGCTGTCATTAACGGTGTCCAAAACCAGGGTTGAGATGTCATTAACGGTGTCCAGTAACCAGTGTTGAGCTGTCTTTAACGGTGTCCAATAACCAGTGTTGAGATGTCATTAACTGTGTCCAGAAACCAATGTTGATCTCTCATTAAGAGTGTCCAATATCCAGTTTTGAGCTGTCATTAAGAGGTGTCCAATAACCAGTATTGGACTGTCATTAACGGTGTCCAGTAACCAGAATTAATATGTCATTAACGGTGTCCAAAAACCTGTGATGAGATGTCATTAACGTGTCCAATAACCAGTGTTGAGCTGTCTTTAGCGGTGTCCAATATCCATTGTTAAGCTGTCCTAATATGGGCCGCAAAACCAATAAAGTAAAAAAATATACATTTGTAAAATTACCATTACGTGTTTCTTTGTACATTAATCGTATTGGCTATAAGTATTCAATAAAATTAACAAAATAATTATGAAGAGGGTGACGAAAAGCAGCTCATAGCTACCTCTTCAAAGTTAAGTACTGTTAGTTCGTTTTCATGCCACCATACTCATTCGTGCGCTGCAGTAAAAGGTTCTTCATATTTAAAAATACGACTCTCGATATGAAGATATTCTTCAAGGGAAGATGTTGTTCAATAATACGGCAGTTAATCTCTTCGTCGTCGATCATCAATGGCGCCTGCTTGAATTTGGCTATGGGTATTAGGGTGTCATACGGAGGCGAATTTTTGTTTTTGAGTTTGAAAAATCGGCCCATGGTATTAATAATGTAATTCTATGTGCAGAATCATGTGATAATTTCAGCTTTGAAAGGTTTTTATTTTTTGCAAGGTAAATTTTAATTTGAAATCTTATGAAAATTCAGTATTCCCACCCTTTTACCAACACCACTAAATAGCTTATTTAAAGTAAAGTAAATGTATCAGGTTAATTTATTAGGATGAAAATGATCCAGAATAGTGAAACGAATGATCTTGACACATTTATTAAATTTAATATTCCTTTAGAAAACAAAATCATCAAATACAAAAACCGGTTTTACTACTACGACCCGGTGTTGCTGCACACCATAGAGAACATGTCTTTCTTGCTTCTGTTTCTACTCATCACCTCCCTGCTGACCACCTGAGCTAGGATGTAGCCTTACCTCCTCTCCTGGCTGTACACGTGACTGCTGGCCTCGCTCACTTGCTGTACACAACGCTCTATACTCTGGGTGTGCGAGGGCCAGGCAGAGACATGCATGGGGTTGTCTAGGAAAGCTCTGACTTGAACATTGGTGAGGCTGCAGGTAAGAGGGGGCTCACTGCCAGCCTGGATGTTATCCAGATCTATGAGATCAGTGTGGGTCTTGGCACCTAGATTGACTTCAGGAGTCTTCCTGACCCTGAAGGAATCGTCACCAACTGATTTGTCATGCCCAGATCCTCTCATAAGTCTCATATCCAAGATCTTTTTGATTGCCACTCTTCTCTCCTCCTCATCCTTACTGCAGAGCATTGTCTGCAGAACTACCTCGGGATGAGCATACCAGGAAGATCTCCTCACAGTCTGCTCCACAATCTGAACAACCTTCCTTGGCTGACTCCTCAGGAGCTCAAGCTGGAAGAGAACATGCCTCGGACCTTCGGAGAACGATGACTTGACCTTGGTGTTGAACCAATTTGGCAAGTAGACACTCACGATGAATTGGACAATAAGTCTCAGGTTGTGAAGCTGGTTCCCTTTCAGTTTATGATGAGCGACCCAAATTCTGCAGAACCTGAGAGCCGTTGTGAGCCACCTAAAATGTGAGACTGGACCTATCTGCAGGTAAGCAAGTCTATCAGGCATGACCCCAGTTTTGATGGCACTGCAAATCATGTAACCATAGTACTGGTCAGTACTCAGGTCGTCAATGACAGTATGTGCAAGCTCAACGAGTGGAGGGCCAACTGTGATTTTTTCAAAGCTCGGATTTATTTCTAACTCAGTGGCAGAGTCCAGCATCTTGCCAGGAGGACCAGACCATCTGTTGTTTGAAGGAGTCTTGCCATCCAGCTCCTGGATCATATGTCTGAGTGGCAACTCGTTGGTGTGGAGGTCACAAACAATCCAGACCAGCTTCCTCCCAATCTTCCGCTCTATCCACTGTATGACCCCCCTTGCCACCCTGTGTTCGTGTTGGTGCTGTCCCCTCCAATGGCCTGCAGGGTCTGGTCTACGTTCCTCTCTCTGAGCCAGTTCACAATGTTATCTGCCACTATCTCAGCTGGTTTCCTGATGTCATCTTTCTCTGGAGTGAAATGCCACAAATACTTCCCTCCTGGTTCACTGCAGCAGGAGTAGTGTTCCTCCTTCACCATGGCAGGGAATAACTTGTCAGAATCTCCAACTTTCATGAACACTTTAGTGTCATCCCTTCTCCCATCAAAGAACAAACAATTGATTCCATTTTCTCTTATCCCCTCATCAAACTCCTCTTCTAGGTTACTGACAAGTTTCTCCTGAGCTCTCCTTACTTTGTTATGATCTATCACCAGGTGAACATCATCAGGTGTTATCAAACCACCGTCAACCCAGGCAGCTGTTGCTATCTCTGCAGTTTCTCTGAGACCAGTGTGGTGTCGCATGCTGGCCAGAGCTATGCTCTGGATATCTTTCCTATTTCGAATCTTATGCCTGGAAGGTTTGGGATCATTATTTTCTGGGTTAGGGACAAAGTCACCATTCTCCTGGTCAGCACTCGGATCAGCCATGGGGAAGTCATTAAACTCTGAATCAGCTTGACTCCAATCATAGGCCTTTTTTACCTCACCCTGGGCCTTCTCAAGTCTCTTTTCCTCGGCAACTCTTCTCCTCTTCTGTCTCTCTGTGGCAACCTCCTGTCTCTTGGACTCCGGAGTATCTTGGCTAGAAATCATGAAAGCCCCTATGCTGCCAGTCTTCTCTCTCTGTGCTTTGACAAATGCCAGTTCGATCACAGGAATCTTCAGTTCACGCTTGCAAACACAGGAGATGTGGGCCTCGGATTTACAGTCACGATCGCATCCAAACTCAGGACAGAGAACAATTGGGCACTTGCAAGTAATTATGTCAAATAACTGGTCCAGTTGCTTGGCAAAGCTGTCCTTAACTGCAAGTTTTCCTCTCCCAAGAGAGATATCTCTTGCCTTTTCCCAACTGGCTAGCAGTCTCTCACTAATCTTCTTCTGACTTGTTATGACTGGAGGCTTGAACTGAGCGTTAGCCAGAGTGTACTGTGCCAAGACAGCTTTGGTCATATCGCTGGCAATGTCCTTGTTTGCGTAAGTTCTTTGGTTCTTTTCACTGATTTCCCTGATTAAAACACCGTATCTCAAAGCATCTCTCAATGTAGGCAACTCCGACTTCAGGAGCTCTCTCCCAGACCCAAGATAGTGACTGAGATGGCTGGATTTTTGGTTCCTCGTCTTGACACAAGCAGCCATCGCAAATATTATCAACTTATAAATGCATCAGAATCTGAAACAGAAAAAAATATTGTTAGTTGGTTGTTAAAGAATGAAGTCAGAAAGCAATGTTCACTATTTAATTGTAATGCACTAATGCAGCTGTACGTTAGATTTTCGACAAATTTCACGCTAAAATTTACCTAGCAAAAGGTTGCAAAATATTGAAACTGAAATTATTTCCTGTTTATATACACTAAAATCTACCAAAAAAGTGATGGGCCATTAGTTTTAGCTGATCTTCCCTCCTATGACACACCCTAATGGGTATGACCTCGAATTTCGTTTTGTTTGTTTTTATTTTCCATTTATTTTCATATTCCGAGATATCCTATTTTGCTCGATTAGTGAGTTGCGCCATCCTTGCCGTGGAACTTCCTGGGTAGGTGACGATCTGTGTTCCATCGTTGTCATACATGACGTACTCGCTGCCGACGATTGGGGTTGGCAGGTCAGCGGTGAAGAGAGCGTAAAGGGTTGATGAGAGACAAGAGCCCTGAGGCACGCCGCTCGAGAGTGAGAATTCTTTTCCAAAATGTTCTTGCATCTTGATTTTGGCTCTGTAGTCCGTAATGAAGTTGCACAGCAGGAGCGTCAGGTTTTCGGGTAGCCCCAGGTGTATGATCTTATACTACAGTTCATTGTGCCAAACTTTGTCAAACGCCTTGCTGACGTCCCTCAGTACTATGTTGCACTGCAGGCGGCCAGTCATGGCATTGGCTGTTAGGTTCTGAACAATAAGTTCTATATACAGGAGAGAACACAAACACCTGTATAGTTTTGTAGGTTCGGTTTACTGGATAAGAGTATGTACACAGAGGAGAGCAGCGGTCTCCCTGGCTAGGCTCCTTGTCAACTGCTATAGGCGACGTATGGCAAGTGATACATTAGCAGCTTCCATACGTCGCCAGGCACATTAATTAGGCATGTGGGATATGGTAATAACATTGCCACACGCTGCTAGCTACATAAATGGAGCGCATACATAATATACATACATAATATATAATCCAGCATACATAATATACATACATTGGCGATCTGCTCGTAGGTCTGGGCTATGGCGGTGGATGTGCCTCGATACTGGCGGAAATCGAACTGGCGGGGATTATGCACGTCTTCGTCCTCCAGATACATCCGCAACCGCTTGTTTACTATTTTTTCGAACATTTTGGCAGGTACATCTAGGAGCGATATTGGTCGAAAGTTTTCGACTTTGTTTGGAGGGTTCCCTGCTTTTAGTATGAGGCGAATAACGGCGATAATGAACATCTTAAGGAAGTATAAAGAGGCGAGGCAGGCGTTGCATATATGAGCAAGCCTCTCCATCATGTTGTCGGGGAGTTGGGCCAGGATCTTCTTCTTAATGTGACTTTGCCCAGGTGATTTGTTTTTAAACCGTTTTATGATGGCTGACACATCTGCAGGAACTATGTGCTCCGTCAGGTAGCTTCCGACAACTAGTCTAGTGAAGTCAGTCCGTGGGAGCGGCTGGAGCAGGTGCTGATGGTCCTGCAACTGACCTAAAATGTCCTCCTCAAACTCCCTGTTGAAGCCCTCGTTATCCTGTTCACTAATGGTAAAGATCTTCCGTAAATATCGCCGATGTAATTTTTCTCGGTTTTCCTCTTCGAATATTTTCACGTTGTTTTGGTCGAGCAGGGAAGGGACTGTGCTTGCCTGGTACTAGAATTATTAGGGACCAGCCACGCTTTGCCATAATCAGATGTATTGTATTGGGAATTTTCCCCCCACACAATCGTCCTGTCTTTATATGTGACTTTTCGATAAAATCCATGGCCCTTCAGGAACTTACCCCCCTAAATGTACGAGGCAAGAAGGAAAGTATGAACTCTGCATGCTTCCCTGTTGGGAACTGTAAACGCTATTTGGCACTTCGTCTTGCACAGGATGCAAGGAGGTGCCTAATAAACTATCCCTCTTGTGAGGGTAAATTAAAAAAAAAATGTCTGTGTGTTCATGTGTATATGTGGGAGTCTCTAGTCACAAGTTTACACATGGGCAGCATGTGTATACGCCCCAACATTGGAGGCAGAAGATGACATCAAGGAGGCTTTTTTACGCCGATCTTGACAGAGTGCTAACCTCTATCCCCCGAGAAGATAAAGTTGTGCTCCTAAGTGACTTCAGTGCCAGAGCTGACAGAGATATAAACATCTGGCAGGGAATCCTAAGGAGATGTGGACTAAGCAAGTGTAATCCCAACAGCCTACTCCTCAACAAGTGTGTTGCACACAACCTCACTATCACCAATACTTTGTTTAGGCAGGCCGTCACATTCAAAGGTTAATGGCAACATCCATGATCCAAACAATGGCATCTCATTGAGTACATAATTGTCAGTGAAAGAGATCGCCGAGATGTCCTCATCTCTCGAGCCATGCATGGGTCAAATCACTGAGACGCTGATCATAGGCTTGTCAGGGCCAAACTTTCACTTCACGTCTAACCAAAAGGGCGAAGGCACAAGCCTCCAGAAAAGGTTTTAACACTTAGCGTCTGGTGGATACAGCGGTAGCTCATGCTTTCAGAGAGCAGCGTGAACATGGGCTGATAAACAACTTGATAACAAACAACCCAAATCCCAGTGCTGAATGGGGTATTCTCGACACTGTTATGACAAAAAGACTGCGGAGAGACCCTCGGCCAGATCGAAAGAATACACCAGGACTGGTTTCATGAAAATTACCCGAAAATCAACGTACCCGCCGATGATAAACGTGCTGCTTTAATTGACTGGCAGAACAACTCTCAGTCTCGGATCAAAGCTGATGCTTTCCGTAAGAAGAAAGCAGCGGCCCAGAGCTAACTTCGCAATCTAAAGAAAGAATGGTTGAAAAATAATACATGTGAAAAGCAAAAACTTGCAAATTAACACAAGATGCGTGAATAATTCAATTCCCAAAAACATTTTATGGGCCAATCACTCATGGCGCAACCGCTCTCACTCATCTGATGGTAACTCCCTAATTAAAGATGGAAAAGGCATCCTTCAATGCTGGAAAGAGCACTACCATTCGCTGCTAAACTAAAACACCGATGTAGATGTCCTGATTCCCCAGCAGGTCCCTGGATGAGGTAACTACTGCCATCAACCAGATGAAAAATAACAAAGCCTCAGGGCCTGATGGAAACCCAGCAGAGGTGTATAAAGCTGGAGAACCTCTGCTTACGAACCGTCTCAAATCTCCTTGGATAAAATATGGGAAAAGGAGGAAATTCCCCAAACTCTTAAAGACGCTTCCATAAT
Source organism: Homarus gammarus (assembly GCA_958450375.1). Lineage (NCBI taxonomy): Eukaryota > Metazoa > Arthropoda > Malacostraca > Decapoda > Nephropidae > Homarus > Homarus gammarus. Next base: position 24,407 of record CAUDMG010000787.1, on the reverse strand, counting down.
CAATATTTATAAGAACAAGGTAGACTGGTCAGATTGCAGCAACTGCCATGGTATCTCATTACTGTCTGTAACTGGCGAGATTATCGCCAGAGTTTTCCTAAGCAGACCTCTTCCTGAGGCAGAAACTTCCTCCTAGAATCTCAATGTGGCTTTAGACCATCACGTGGCATCACTGACATGATTGTTGCCCACCAGGTACAGAAAAAGTGCAGAGAACAGAGTCGTGACCTGTATATGGCCTTCATCGACCTAACCAAAGCCTTTAACTCGGTCAACAGGGAAGCCCTCTGGTGAACCCTCAGCCGTTTTGGCTGCCTACCAAAATTCATCGCCATTGTGAGGCAACTCTACGATATCATGAACAGCGGAGTCCTATACAATAACACCCAGTCTGAGCTCTTCCCCATCCAAACGGAAGCAAAACAAGGAAGCTTACTGGCACCAATTCTCTTTTCCATTTTCTTGGCTGCTGTCCTTACTCGTGCCAGCGCCAATTTCACCGGCGGGATGGATATCCAATACCAGATGAAAGGGTCTTTTCAACATAAAACGACTCCAGGTAGGAACAAATGTGTCGGCAGCTTCCATTACTGAACTTCAGTGTGCAGACGACCTCACCCTTGTCGCTCACACTGAAAGCGACCTACAGGAGATCCTGAACATGTATGCAGATGTGTATAGACACTTTGGCTTTGAGGTGAATGTACATAAGACTCAGATTCTCTTTCAGCCTGCCCCTGGTTCAGCCACATCTCCACCATCCATCCAGCTTAACTTTACTAACCTCTCTAATGTTACCCACTTTCAGTATCTCGGCTCACACTTGTCCACCACCTCCGACATCGATGAAGAGATTTAACATCAGATCAGATGTGCGTGTCACGCCTTTGGCAGACTCCGTACTTATGTCTTCAGCAGTAGGGAGTTGACATTATCTACAAAGTTGCACGTATATCAAGCAGTGACCCTTCCCACCTTGCTGTATGGCATAGAGATATGGGTCACATTCAGGAGGCACCTCAAGGCACTTGAAATCTTTCACCAACGTAATATATATTTCATCCTCCGACTTTGCTGGGAAGACAAGAGAACAAATGCCAGTATTTTTACTGACACCAAGTGTAAGAGCATATTACCTGCATGGACGCCAGTAGACTCCCAAAACAGCTACTTTACAGTCACCTAACGAAGAGTAAATGTAACGCTGGCGAGTAACTGAAAAGGTATTAGGATAATCTTAAGACAAACCTGGAAGAGGATCAATCCACACCATAACGCTTGGAGGAGCACTACACGAAAAGGTGTCAATACTTTCGAGTTAGCCCGACTGCTTACCGAGGCAGACAAGCGCCAACCCCGGAAAGACGCTGCCACCGCCTTTCCCGCACTAGATGTAGCCCTTGAATCGAACACCGTCTGTAAACAACCTTGCCGGTCCCGTATCGTCATCTCGAGTCACCTGAGAGCTCACTGACGAAGGTGACATCCTAAATAACTCATATCATTGTATCATAGCTGGATGATAGTCATACTCGATACCGAGTGACAGCAAATTCTTATTAGTAGTAGTATGAGTGTGTGTGTGTGACTGTTAATCTAGGAACGGTCCATGCACCACGGATATACATTTTAATGAACTCATTAATTTCTTATCAATCAGTAATCGGCCAATATTGCTAACACTCACCATTACCGATTCTTGTTCATTACACGTGAAGATTTAATTATAGATAAATTTGTTCCTCCATGAAGCAGATCCAAATATCAAAATGTTCGATATAGATTTAATATAATTAATATCTAGGTCATCTGATAATGTTCATTAAGTGTCTGATACGTTTGGTTTCATCCAAACACAGCCTTAATTAGGATCGTTTGGACCACTCGTGTTTGGTATCTTAACTTAAGAGAAACAAAAATGTATTGGTATTTTAAGAAAACCATAAGCTTCTGCGTCATCAGATATTTCACAATACCTAATAATGTTTTTAAGGGTTTATGTCACATTATGGGATCACAAACGTTATCTTGGCACACAACTATTTAATGAACATCATTGGCCAAAGGAAGGCTATAGGTAGAAGGATAAATCGTGGCGAAATTCACCTCGGGGACAATTATAGGGTATTGGCGAGTAGGGTTAAAACCGAGATAAGGAAAGCAAAGAGGAATAATGAGGTAAGGATAGCAAGGGAGGCGAAGACAAACCCCAAAGGATTCTACCAAATGTATCAAACAAAAACACGAGAAAAGATTGGACCAATACGGTCAGACTTCGGCGAGCTCACTGATAACGACGGAGAAATGAGCAATAATTTGAATAAATATTTTTCAACAGTTTTCACCACCGAAAATTTAAACATGATACGGGAGGCACCGACTCTATTCAGAGATAGTGAAGAAAACAAATTAAGTGAGATAGTGGTGACTAGTAACGATGTTAGTAAGCAAATAGACAAACTAAAGCCTAATAAGTCACCTGGTCCCGATGAGATATTTTCCAGAGTATTAAAGGAATGTAAGGAAGAGCTTAGTATGCCCTTAGCAAGGTTGTTTAACATGTCATTAAAAACAGGTGTAGTACCAGAATCCTGGAGGATAGCGAATGTAATACCGATTTTCAAGAAGGGGGATAAATCACTATCCTCTAACTACCACCCAATCAGTCTAGCATCAATAGTAGGCAAATTACTGGAAACAATCATTTCAAACTCTATTCGAAATCACCTGGAGAAGCACAGATTGATCAATGATTCCTAGCATGGCTTCACAAGCGGACGTTCTTGCCTAACTAATCTATTAACATTCTTTTCATCAGTTTTGAAATCGGTGGACGAGGGGCACAATTTTGATGTGGTATATTTCGACTTTAGCAAAGCCTTCGACAGAGTCCCCCACGAACGACTAATTAGAAAGGTAGAAGCTCATGGCATCAAAGGTGACATCCTTAAATGTATTACGGCGTGGTTACAGGACAGGAAACAGCGAGTGAGCATTACCGGCACTAAGTCCCATTGGAGCAACGTCACAAGTGCAGTTCCCCAAGGCTCAGTACTTGGACCATTATTATTTATTATATACATAAACGACATAGATATCGGCATTGATAGCAACATAAGTAAATTTGCTGATGACACTAAATTAGGACGTGTTATCAAATCTGAAGAGGACTCGACAAAACTACAGGAAGATCTACACAAATGTTTCGAATGGTCTGAAAAATGGCAGATGAAATTCAACGTCGACAAATGTAAAGTACTCAGTATAGGAGAAGTAAAAAGGGAAACCAGATACCAGATGAACAGCGATGCCATAGAGAAATCCGACTGCGAGAGAGATTTAGGAGTAATGATAAGTAGGAACCTTAAGCCAAGTAACCAATGTGTTTTTGCTCGTAACAAGGCTAATAAAGTACTTGGGTTCATACAAAGGAGTGTTAGTTACAAGAATAGCGAGGTCATCCTAAAAATGTATCTTGCTCTTGTGAGACCACACCTGGATTATGCAGTTCAGTTCTGGTCACCGTATTACAGAATGGATATAGAATACTTGGAAATAATTCAGAGGAGAATGACAAGACTAATCCCCGGATTAGGAACCTTGAGTATAGAGACAGGTTAAAGCATCTTAATTTGCACTCCCTTGAGGGACGTAGAGCGAGGGGCGACCTGATAGAGGTGTATAAATGGAAGGCAGGGCTAAACAAACGGGACATTACAAAGGTACTCAAACTATCCAACCAGGAGCGAACTCGTAACAATGGTTTTAAATTAGACAAATTTAGATTTAGGCGTGATATAGGTAAACACTGGTTTGGAAACAGAGTAGTGGATGAATGGAACAAGTTACCAAATATCATCATTAACTCGAATACGCTAAATTGCTTCAAAGATAGGTTGGATGCTCATATGAGCAATAGGGGTTGGGTGTAAACGGGACTGCCCAGTATGGGCCAATAGGCCCGCTGTAGTTACCTCCATTCTTATGTTCTTCTTATGTTCTTCCAGAAGTACCTGTGCAATTAGAATACAATACTAAATAATCTTCTCATATTCTGCCCACTCAATACAAACACTACTAGAATGTTGTTGTGTACTTGCATCCAAGAGTAAAACTGTCACAAGAATCTTCACATCATCTGAAAAGTGCTGTTAAAGGACTGTATTACCCACACGAGACACTCGTACAGACTACCAGAAATTTATCCCAGCACAAAGCTCCTCTATATGCATGAATTATGTTCACATGCTCCTTCTGCGATGTAGCTCAATTTTACATAAGCAATTTGTGCTAAATCATACCACCAGCTCCATATAAACCGTCTTTCACACAATCACTACACTTAATCAGTATATTCTTCATAACTTGATTCACCCATTAGACAGAACTCAGCCTGACTGCAAAGTGAATGATAACATCTTAGATAATCTGGATGTATTGGATAATGAATTTGAACATGTAGTAGAAGAGGAGGGTCTAGGACTCTAGGGTATTCTAGTGGCTTCATTGCCGATAAGGAGACAAAACCTAGAGTGGTGGAGTAAGTAGAGAACAAGAGAATAATATTTAAATCTAGTTGCAAGTTGTCATCAGATATTGCTAAGTTTGTTTCATTACCTATTGAGGTAATTACATAAATTGGTTGTCACATGTTTTTTTGAGAATTCACGTGTTAAATACAAATATTAGTTCATCATGAAAGGTAGTGAGCATAATATATTTTTGTTTAAGTTACGTTGTGTCTGATGCTTGTACAGTATAATGAATAGCTTCAAGGTTGTTTTATTCAACCGGCATTATTTCTGAATTCATATTATTTCACGATATAATAAATTGTCTGTACTTGTTTATAATAAGTCTATCAATACTTTGTGTTAGCTTTAACAGGAGTAATAATTAGGATCATATGATCGCACCTTTCTTTCTTAAAATCATATACTGTATAATGTGAAAGTCACTATATCACTATGCAAGCATCAAGCTCACCTTACATGCTTCAACTTTACGGATGTCTTGCCGGCTTCCTACGCTCTACTACTACTACCCTAACCAGGGCCTGGTTAGTGTTGGGGGGGGGGGGGGGGGAGAAGGCCTACGCTAAGAGCTATATTGGGGCTCTCATGCATTCAATGTAACTGTATATTTTTTGTGTCAGTAAATTAAATAAGATTGGAGCTTATCTACTAGAAGCATTTATTTATTTGTGATTTATAGTTCAGCACAAGATGATAAAATTAATACACTTAAACGTGAACACAGTAATATAATAGCTTTATTCATGAAAACAAATATTTTATAAAAATTATTATTTCTAAATAATATTGACAAAGAGTATTGTGGGTATGGAAGTCGTACATTTACACTTAAGTTTTCTTCCGATATATTATTTCTAGTTTAGCACAAGATGTCAAAAGTTACTGTACTGCACTTAGCACATGATAATAATAGTTTTATTCATAGTAGCAAATATTTCACAAAAGCAGTACAAGGATATGGAACTCAAACATTTACACACAAATTTTCTCAATTGACTTCATTCTTGCAAAGGTATTAACATCTTTAAAAGTTATTGATAGTGTGAAATCAAACTCTGTTGAGAGAATACAAAGATTACTGAACTTTTGTTTGAGAGACATAACCTCTTGCAGTTCTTAATCCTACCTATTTGTGAGAAAGAACACTCCGCCTCACAAATTGAAAGAGCGAGTGTCAGGAATATTGTCACTGCAGTCCTCACTTTGAAAAAAGCAGTTGTATTTAATGGAAGGTCAGTCAGTAGCTTCATCACTTCCTTTGGAGTCTTTCGACAACCTGGAAGGGGACAATGGCGCTGACACTCCTTGGGGCATGACTCAGAACATTTTTAGCAGTTAATAGGAAAGTGACGAAAGTGTTAAAATTCTGCAAAACGGTCTTGGAACAGGACCTGTTTGTCTTATGTGTTACAACTGTTGTTAACTGCAATATCTGATAAATACACAAGACACTGAATTGCAGATTCGTAAACACAGAGGCACTCACACAAAACACAGACAGACAATCAATAAGAAACATTGTCACTTAGCCAGGTAGTAATTCATTGACGTATAAGTAACAGACACAATTATATTCACGGTCAAATACAAACACTGAGTCTGAGTCATTGACACTGATACATACAGTCAGTCACTGAGACAGTAATACAGATGTATCACACAGTTGGTTAGTTATTGATAAAGCCATACTGTCAAACCAAGATCTAACAGACAGTGATAGATAAAATACGCTAATTCACTTACCAAGTAAGGAATACCGCAAATAGGAAGATACCGTGGGTCATATAGGGTAAAATATGTCAGGTGTAGTTGATAGAGGACCAGGTAGGGAACGGAATGGAGAAGATGAACCCCCTTGGGTGGAAGGACCATCGAGAGAGTACCTGTAATAACTGATTTTCTTTTAATTTGTAAAAATATAGTTTTCAAAGACATCCAGAGAATCTACCTTATTGTATTTTTGGATGTATGGTACCAACAGAAAAAAATATACCGAAGGGGGCTACACCATGGCGTACTTGTCGTAAGCCTTAACCTATCCACACTCCACCACTACCCCAACCACAACACACCACTACCCCATCCACAATACACCACTACCCTAACAATATTGCACCACTACCCCAACCACACTACACCTCTACCCCAACCACACTACACCTCTACCCCAACCACACTACACCACTACCCCAACCACACTACACCAATACCCCAAACATCTAATATACTATAGGACTATCCGTCTGTCTGTCTGTGTGTTTGTCTGTCTGTGCAGCCGAAACGGCACAATCGTTTTTCATCAATCTTGGTGAAAAAATCGCAAAAAATTCGTAGAGTGGAACAAACCTGGTCCCATGTCGATGGTTTCTTTAGGAAGCCATTAATTAACCATTTTATTTACGCTGAAAAACGATGCAAGTCTACGGACTTGACACACCTTTATTCGCTGTACACTCTCATCCCACGATTGCAGTTATCGTACGGCTCCCTCCTCCTCCCCCAACGTTTTGTCTCAGCCTACTTTTTTTTAATGTTGTTTGCATTAGTAAAGGAAGGAAGATGAGTAAATACAAGAATGAAGAAGGGGAAACAGAAAATAGTTAGAGATAACGGGTGGGGGGAGCTGAGTTTCATCATGCGTCTTGATGCTCAATTTCAACGTTACCAGACCATTTTCGGACCTTGCAGCTACAGTGTGTACAGTATACATATTCCTGTGGCTGACTGTACAGGGAAAAGGAGAAGAGAGAAAAAGATAATAACAGGAATGCATGGACAAGATAGAAAGTGAGAAGAGAAGGAGAAGAAGAGAGACAGAAGCATTATTATCCTTGAGAGGCGAGGAATGGAGATGGGAGAGACGGATAGTGAGAGGTGGAGGTATGAATGGGGGGATGGAAGGACAGAATAAAAATGATATAAAAGGATAGTAGAGAAATAGGCGAGGAAAGGAGATGGGAGAGAGGGATATTGAGAGGTGGAGGTATGAATGGAGGGATACAAGGACAGAATAAGAATGGTATAGAAGGATAGTATAGAAGGAGACTAGAGAAGGAGACAATGGAAGGACAGCGATAAGTAAAACAAAAATGAGAACAAGTATTAGGATGATAACATGTAGAAATTAGTCGGTTAAATGTAGGTAAAAAGCGTGAGAACAATGAGATAAAACATAAAGAAGAAAGAGATACTTATTATAACAATCACGACCATGATTATAACAACCACGACCATGATTATAACAACCACGACTATGATTATAATAACCACGACTATGATCATAACCACAACAATGATTATAACAACCACGACTATGATTATAACAACTACAACTATGATTATAACACCCACGACCATGATTATAACAACTACGACCATGATTATAACAACCACAACTATGAATATAACAACCACGACTATGATTATAACCATGTCTATGATTATAACAACCACGACCATGATTATAACACCCAAGACCATGATTATAACCACAACTATGATTATAACACCCACGACCATGATTATAACAACCACGACCATGATTATAACAACCACGACTATGATTATAACAACCACGACCATGCTTATATCAACCACGACTATGATTATAACAACCACGACTATGTTTATAACACCCACGACCATGATTTTAACAACCACGACTATGATTATAACAACCATGACCATGATTATATAATGAGACATAACTCACAGAGAAGATATTACATATATAAGTAAGAAGTATAGAGAGTAGGAATGTAAAGATAGGAAGGTTGGGTAGCTTGGCCGTCTGTTATTTACTCAGGGTCAATACGCTTATCTTCTTATCTCGTATGTCAATACACATATATTACTTCTTAAAGGGACATTTTGTTAAACACCTCTTCAACACAACTATTTATTAATTCACTTAATGACATGGACACATCAATATCACTATTGTATCGGGGTGTTAACACGTTAGGTCTAACGTTACTCGACACTGACTCTCGGATACAACATGAATGAATACACTTCCCACAGTAGGTAATTCACCCTAGGGATAGTTCTGACAAGACTCACGTGTACTCTGACGTAGGCCCAGTGGGTGCTTGGCTGGGCTGCCGTATGCGATGCTCTCCTTAGCTGGTGACGTCGTGAAGTCTCCCCCCCCCCCCCCGACCTGGGGGGAGGGGACGAGCGTGACTCTGTGTGAGTGACCAGAATGACCTCTCAATGACCAACCTCTCTGAATGATAGTCGTGTGAGAATCACGATGGGAATCGGAATCAGAATGATCGTGGACGGGACTGTAGGGCCTTTATATGGGGTTGGCCCAACCGGCTTTTGACCTCTAACTAATTATCACTAAACTGGTTAGATCCGGATAGCTGTGTGCAGGTGTGGTCATGCCCAGGTGTCTTGGTCAGGTGAGTTGTAGGTCAAGCCCCCACTAATTCAAGTCATTAGCGGCGAGGTCGGGTCTCTTGGGTCTTGGGGTGTGTCCACCTGGAATGTGGTGGTACCACGAGGTCTCTAGCGTACTTGCTGTTATATGTGACGTAATTCTATGCTGTAAGCTTTGGTCTGACAAACAATCATTACACCTCCCGCCAAGACCAAAGCTTCATCACAGAGACTGATGTCATATAGAGACAGCAACATCACGTGTAGTCCCCCACGAAAGACTAATTAGAAAGGTAGAAGCACATGGCATCAAAGGTAACATCCTTAAATGGATTAGGGCGTGGTTACAGGACTGGAAACAGCAAGTGAGCATTAACGACACTAAGTCCCATTGGAGCAACGTCAGAAGTGGAGTTCCCTAAGGATCAGTACTTGGACCATTATTATTTATTATATACATAAACGACATAGATATCGGCATAGACAGCAACATAAGTAAATTTCCTGATGATACTAAAAAAGGACGTGTTATTTAATCTGACAAGGACTCGGCAAAACTACAGGAAGATCTAAACAAATTTTTCGAATGGTCTGAAAAATGGCAGATGAAATTCAACCTGGACAAATGTAAAGTACTCAGTATAGGAGATGTTAACAGGGAAACCAGATACCAAATGAACAACGATGCCATAGAGAAATCCGACTGGGAGAGAGATTTAGCCAAGTAAACAATGTGTTTTTGCTCTTAACAAGGCAAATAAAGTACTTGGGTTCATACAAAGAAGTGTTAGTTACAAGACTAGCGAGGTCATCCTAAAACTGTATCTTGCACTTGTGAGACCACACCTGGATAATGCAGTTCAGTTCTGGTCACCTTATTACAGAATGGATATAGAATTCTTGGAAAGAATTCAGAGGAGAATGACAAGACTAATCCCGGGCATTAGGAACCTTGAGTATAGAGAGAGGTTAAAGCATCATAATTTGCACTCCCTCGAGAGACGCAAAGCGAGGGGCGACCTGATTTGCAGACCAGGAAAGGAGGCGGAGTAGCAATCTATGTTAGGGATAATCTGAAGTGTAAAATAAATAAGGAAATAAAAACTGAGAGGAATACAGAAACAATTTGGATAGAATTAAGCGACGGTCGGGAAAAATTAATCACAGGAGTAATATATAGACCCCCCAATCTTGATAGCGTCAATGAGCGACTTATCTGGGATGAAATGCGCAGGGCTTCCATACACAACAAAGTCTGTATAGTAGGCGACTTTAACCTTGGCCAAATAGATTGGACTGACCTTACGGGTAACTCAGAATCAGAGGATTTTCTCGAGACGATCCAGGACTGTTTCCTAAGTCAACATATAACCGAACCCACACTGGGTAATAATATACTGGATTTAGTTCTGTCGAACAGAGAAAACCTTATTAGCAATGTCGAGGTAGGGAACGAACTTGCAAACAGTGATCACAAAGAAATTCGATTCCAGTTCAATTTTCAGGGCAGACGTAAGGAAAATTCCACTAAAGTATCAGATTTCAGAAGGGCACACTTTGACAGTTTAAAGAGGCAATTGAGAGAGGGGGTGTCGCGCTTGGCCGTGAACCTGACAGATGACACGGACCTGATAACGAGATCTGAGATTGCCGAGTTCGACGACAATTTAAATAGTGAGTTACTTAATGCACAAAGGCAGAACATACCATACAAAAAACTCAGATCAGACAACAATGACCCTAAATGGATAAATAATTATTTAAAGAACATCATTGGCCAAAGGAAGGCTATAGGTAGAAGGATAAATCGTGGCGAAATTCACCTCCGGGACTATTATAGGGTATTGGCGAATAGGGTTAATACCGAGATAAGGAAAGCAAAGAGGAATAATGAGGTAAGGATAGCAAGGGAGGCGAAAACAAACCCCAAAGGATTCTGCCAAATGTATCAAACTAAAACACGAGAAAAGATTGGACCAATACAGTCAGACTCCTGTGAGCTCACTGATAACGACGGAGAAATGAGCAATAATTTGAATAAATATTTTTCAACAGTTTTCACCACCGAAAATTTAAACATGATACCCGAGGCACCGACTCTATTCAGAGATAGTGAAGAAAACAAATTAAGTGAGATAGTAGTGACTAGTAACGATGTTAGTAAGCAAATAGACAAACTAAAGCCTAATAAGTCACCTGGTCCCGATGAGATATTTGCCAGAGTATTAAGGGAATGTAAGGAAGAGCTTAGTATGCCCTTAGCAAAGTTGTTTAACATGTCCTTAAAAACAGGTGTAGTACCAGAATCCTGGAGGATAGTGAATGTAATACCGATTTTCAAGAAAGGGGACAGATCACTATCCTCTAACTACCGCCCAATCAGTCTAACATCAATAGTAGGCAAATTACTGGAAGTAATCATTTCAAACTCTATTCGAAATCACCTGGAGAAGCACCGATTGATCAATGATTCCCAGCATGGCTTCACAAGCGGACGTTCTTGCCTAACTAATCTATTAACATTCTTTTCATCAGTTTTCGAATCGGTGGACGAGGGGCACAATTATGATGTGGTATATTTCGACTTTAGCAAAGCCTTCGACAGAGTCCCCCACGAAAGACTAATTAGAAAGGTAGAAGCTCATGGCATCAGAGGTGACATCCTTAAATGGATTATGGCGTGGTTACAGGACAGGAAAGAGCGAGTGAGCATTACCGGCACTAATTCCCATTGGAGCAACGTCACAAGTGGAGTTTCCCAAGGCTCAGTACTTGGACCATTATTGTTTATTATATACATAAACGACATAGATATCGGCATAGACAGCAACATAAGTAAATTTGCTGATGACACTAAAATAGGAAGTGTTATCAAATCTGACGAGGACTCGGCAAAACTGCAGGAAGATCTAAACAAATTTTTCCAATGGTATGAAAAATGGCATATGAAATTCAATGTTGACAAATGTAAAGTACTCAGTATAGGAGATGTAAACAGGGAAACCAGATGAACAACGATGCCATAGAGAAATCCGACTGCGAGAGAGATTTAGGAGTAATGATAAGTACGAACCTTAAGCCAAGTAAACAATGTGTTTTTGCTCATAACAAGGCTAATAACGTATTTGGGTTCATACAAAGGAGTGTTAGTTACAAGACTAGCGAGGTCATCCTAAAACTGTATCTTGCTCTTGTGAGACCACCCCTGGATTACGCAGTTCAGTTCTGGTCACCTTATTACAGAATGGATAAAGAATCCTTGGAAAGAATTCAGAGGAGAATGACAAGACTAATCCCGGGCATTAGGAACCTTGTCGCGATCCCACTACCCTTTATACTTGGGGAGTGAAACCTACCCCACGCTATTAACAAATAAAGGAACAAATAGGGAACACGGCAATAATTATCCCCACAAAAAACCTACTTAACTAAATGTACTTGAACAAGTATGAACAAGTTGAAATAAGGGAATCAAAAAAGGGAAGATAATTATTTAATTCAATTTATGTTCTTAAGGGAGTAATGACTACCAAACATGAATTTAAGGGAATAAGTAATTGTATAATGAAATAAGAGTGATGCCGGAAGGGCGAAAATATACCGTAAGTTGTTAGACCAAATTGATATTACTTAATATAACTATATTACATAGACATACAATATATATATACAGCAATCACTACAAAATGATTATTTCCTACCAAACAGGAGATTCCTTACCACCAGGATCCCTTCCTAGGCCTAACTAAACGTGTCACTAATAACTGATACCCCTAGGGCATTGCAGAAGAATGGACAAGGCACTAGACAAGGGTCAAGGCTAGAGAACGAATGGAAACGTTTACTCTATGCCACGGTTTTTCGCTACTGGGGAAGCGTGGGCACGTCGAGGAGAGCGGGTCTCATATCACATGATCCATGACATTTGCTGGATATTTTATATAATTATTTAATACTACTCTTGAGTTGACTTAACAGAGTATGACAATGATGCATATTAATAACATACATAAATATACAATTAACCTAAGTAACTAAGAACAATAATAATATAATAAGTACAATTAACAAGTTAATAGCTTGTATGAAATGTAGGCGTGAACATATGCCTCACGCTATGCGAGTTCCCGAGTGCTCAGGCACGTGACACCTCCTCCAAGAAAGTGAGCTTACAACTAACTGGATGCGAAAATGGATATACAGCTACACAGTGAAAGTAATAACTAACACAATCAGTTTAAATCAATATGAAGCAAAATAATTCATAATATATCACAAGGTACTCAATGACAATAAAACAAAAAATAATTTGCATATAGACATAGTTTCTAAATAATCAGACTCGAGAAAGTGCATCAGCCAACACGTTCTCTTTTCCACGGATATGGGAAATGTTCAAGTTATAGGGCTGAAGTGATAGAGCCCACCTCAAAGTCTTTGGTTGGTATGTTTCATCTTGTCAACAAAAGTAAGTGGGTTATGATCAGTGAACACTTAAACGGGATAAGCAGTGCTGCCAATATATACTTTGAAGTTTGTAGCGCCATGATCAGTGATAAAGCCTCCTTTTCAATGGTGGCATAGTTTCTTTGATATTTGTTAAATTTTCTAGAAAAATAGCACAGCGGATGAAGTACTCGATCACTCTCACCCTCTTGCAGAAGCACAGCACCGGCGCCAATTTCACTGGCGTCGACATGGAGAGTGAACTGTTTCTGGAGGTCAGGTGCAAGTAGTACAGGAGCATTTGCCAGCATGGATTTAAGATTTTCAAAAGATTCCTGGTAAGCCATAGTCCACTTGAAGGTTTTCTTGCCATTCAGCAGGTCAGTCATGGGAGAGGCAACGGAGGAGAAGTTTGGACAAAAACGGCGGTAGTACCCGGCCATACCCAGCAACCTCATCACACTCTTCTTATCGCCTAGCACTGGATACTGTTGAATTGCCTCAATTTTGGCCGCTATAGGCTGGACTTCCCCTTGTCCGACCACATGACCCAAGAAGGTGACGTGGGCATGGCCGAACTCAGTTTTGACGAGGTTCACCGTCAGCTTGCTTGCAGCCAGTACGGAGAAGAGGGTTTGTAGACGACTCATGTGATCTTCCCAGGAACTGCTGAAGACGATAAGGTCGTCTAGGTAACAGCGGACACCTTCCAGACCAGACGTGATGAAATTCATGAAGCGTTGAAAGGTTGCAGGGGCGTTCCGCATACCAAACGGAAGGACTGTAAATTGATACAACCCTTCAGGAGTGACAAAAGCAGAGATGGCCCTGGAGCGTTCAGTCAGTCTTATCTGGTAGTAGCCCTGGAGGATATCCAACTTGGTTACGTACCTTGCCTGTCCAAGATCGTCGATCACGTCGTCGATGCGTTGCAAGGGATAACCATCGGGTTCAGTGACAGCATTCACCTTGCAATAATCCACACACAGCCGCATTGACCCTTTCGGCTTTGGAACTAGAACAACAGGGGATGCCCATGGACTGATGCTGAGTTCGACGAGGCCTAGCTCTTGAAGACGCTGTACCTCGGCTCGCACACACTCCCGCTTGAAGGCATTAAGACGGTAGGGACGCTGTCTGAATGGCTTGGCTCCCCTGGCCTCAACGTCATGCTCCAGCACTGAACAGGAGAGTGGGTATTCACCAACTATAATAAGATACTCATGTAATAGAGACTTTATATTATTGGCTTGGTCACTAGAGAGATGGCATAACTTAGCATTGGGGTCCTCCAAGATAGTCGAGTTTTCAACTTTTACGCTAGACCCATTCATTATTTCAGAAAAACACTGATCTTTATCATCCTTGCACTCTGACACAATGATACAAGTTGGCAAGGATTGATCAACACAAGCAACTGCTTTTCCCAGGGTTTCGTTACAAACAGGATATGACTTTAAAAGATTAACATGGATAAGGCGTTTTTTCTTAAGCCGTTCAGGGGTGCTAATCACATAATTCACGGACCCCTGTTTTTCTAGTACTTCATATGGACCACTGTATTTGGATTTAAAAGGGTGATCATGTAAGGGCAGGAAGGCCAACACCTGCTCCCCCACTTGGAATTCTCTAGGTTTTGCCTGATGGACCTTATCAAAATGCAGTTTCATTTTCACCTGAGCACACCTTAAGTTGGACTGGGCAAGTTCTACAGCCAGCCGCAACTTCTCCTTGAATTGGACCACATATGAAGCTAAGGGCGTCGCGCTCTGATCACTCAACCAACACTCTTTTAACACCTTAAGAGGCCCTCGCGCCTCATGTCCACAGACGAGCTGGAAGGGCGAGAATCCTTGCGACTCTTGTTTACTGTCCCGAACAGCAAACAAAAGCAGGTCAACTCCCTCGTCCCAATCCTTCCCAGTCTCCAGACAGAAGGTGCGCAACATGAGTTTTAGTGTCTGGTGAAATCTCTCTACCACCCCCTGTGACTGAGGGTGATAGGCCGAAGACCTCAACTGCCGGACTCCCAGGGTTTGCATTACCTGATTAAACAACCGGGAAGTAAAATTGGAACCCTGATCTGACTGCACCACTGTAGGAAGGCCTATTTGAGTGAAGAAGTGGGTTAAGGCTTTGATAACATTCTTCGCTGTGATGCGGCGCAAAGGAATGGCTTCAGGATAACGGGTTTCGCAATCAATAATGGTTAGCAAGAACTGATGACCACGAGGGGTCTTAGGTAAGGGACCGACACAATCTATGACCACCTTACT
The DNA here is from genome assembly GCA_958450375.1 of Homarus gammarus. Taxonomy (NCBI): domain Eukaryota; kingdom Metazoa; phylum Arthropoda; class Malacostraca; order Decapoda; family Nephropidae; genus Homarus; species Homarus gammarus. The sequence continues at coordinate 8,764 of CAUDMG010000787.1, read as the reverse complement.
AAAGGGCTCTTCAATGACTGGGATAGGCTGCTGAGGGAATGGTTTAACACTGGGGTTCGGTTTCCCCGCTACCTGACAATCATGGCAAGTGCGACAGTAAGAGCTGACGTCTTTCTTCACCCTAGGCTAAAAGAACTGGGAAAAAAATTTTGCATAGGTCTTCCTAGCTCCTAAATGACCACCCACCTCATCATGAGCGATACTAAGTACGTCCTGCCGCAAAGGTTTGGGAATAACTTGATGATGAACTAACCAAGGGTGATTGGCAAGAGAATTGGAGGGACGGAACTTCCGCATTAATACACCAGACCTAGTGTAGTAGCAATTTGATTCTTGCCCAGCTTCTGTCTCAATAACTGACCTATTGAGAAAACCTACTAGCTCAGGATCCCCTGCTTGTAGCTCAATAAACCTACTCCTAGTGATGGGAGAGGAACCAAAACTAGTGACATCTGGGTTCCTATCTCCATCAGAACTACTCTGGAGGTTATCTGGTTGTGGGGAATCCTCAAAAAATTCACTGAGACCAAGATCAGTATGGTCCGGCTGGATAAGATTATCCTCGGAATTCTCACAGTCCTGGAGGGAAACTTCATCAACTTCACTAGTCTCTTCTACCTCTGTACTGCGGCTCATGCTACGGGTCACAGCACACGCAGGGAACAACCCTGGAAAGTCTACCTCTAACTGCACAGTATTATTCTCGGCAGTAGGACAAAATGAGATCACAACATTAGGGAACATCATGTCGCCAACAAGGTCATTTCCTATCAATAGAGAGACTCCTTCTACAGGTGACATAGCCTGACTTTATGGATGACCACAGGTACACTTGACAAAGGGGAATACGCGACCCACCGATCAAACCGTTCACAAGCACCCAGCTACCAGTATAACATGAATCCAGGAATGGAGCAGCTTCTTTAGTAACAAGAGATAAGGCTGAGCCTGTGTCTCTCAAGAGTTTAACAGAAATGGGTTGACTGAATTGATCCAAAGCTAAGGAACCAGGAGAACAAAATGGTTCAAAGGTTGATATCATAGAAGAGGGGGAAGCATCCAGGGCAACAGTCTGACTGAGGGCAGAGACACAGGGCTCCAATAATTTCTCCGATTGCTCGGCCACCCTGACCAAAAGAGCGGGGGATCCTTGGTGAGAGGAATTTCTTTTCTTTAACTTGAGACAGTCGCTGATGACATGTCTTGGCTTCTTACAGTACCTGCAACTAAAGTTTCTCTCACCAGTAGGAGTAGATCCACCTGTCCCATGGACCATGGGCTCACCCGGGGTAGATGATGCAGAACCTGAGGGTCGGGTCGGTATGACAAGAGGCAGGGACCCCGGTGTAGATGTTGGTGTGGGCCGCTTGAAGGAAGTGAAGGACTGGGACATGGGAGCATAAGACCTGGAATTTACATTTCTATTAATTAAGGAATAATGGTCAGCCACTGGACCAGCATCAGCCAGGGTACAGATACCTCTCTGATCCAAGTGTGCTCGAATGTCGCCTGGGATACACTTTCTAACCTCCTCTAGCAGGATTAGTTCAACAAGCTTGTCATGTTCTACATGGGCAGACTCACTTTCAATCCACCTCCGACAAAGGACCTGTTTCTGCCTGAAAAACTCCACAAATGTTTGTTTGTCAGTATTCCGGCAGTTACGGAACTGTTGCCGGTAGGCTTCAGGAACAAGTTGATAAGCACTCAAACCCGCAGACTTAAGAAGGGCATAGTCTAGACATTGATCATCAGAGAGGGCAGAAAAAACATCTAATGCTTTACCAGTGAAAGATCTATAAATAAGTTGAGACCATTGAGAAACAGGCCACTTGTTAAGTCGGGAAATTTTCTCAAAAAGAGAGAAGAACTTGTCTGGTTCTTCCTCATTAAATTTAGGAACACTGTTGAGACATTTGTCTACACTGAATGTTGAAGTATTACTACCCTGAGCCAAACCTCGTTGTTTGAGAGTTTCCAGCTCCACCTCGAGTCTTTTGAGTTCAACTTGTAAGGCCAAATTACTTGGTGTAACAATTTCCTCTGAATTTCCCGACGGTTGGGCTATGATTTCATTGTCAATAAGGTAGTTGAGGACAGCCTCTTCTAACCTAGACTTATTCATGGAAGAGCAGCCTTCTACTTCATAATAAGCAGCGAGGGATTGCCACTCTGCCTTGGTAAGCCCCTTCAGTACTTCGGCTGAAGGTGAAGCCAAAAAGCTTTCCAGGTCAAACATGTTGAACTCAAAATCGAGCAGCGAAAAAAAAGGGTAACCGTGGCAGCTAAGCTAACTAGCTAATTAATAATATCAAAATGCAATCAACTGTGAAACACAGCAAGGGATTAACCAAACACCTGGTACACAAGATAAGGGTTAACTCACCAGTAGCTTAAGCAATAACAGGAACAATATAAATGAACACTGTGAACACAGCAACTTGCATCCAAAAATACTTAGGGATGAAACAACACCTGGCGAGTAACAGCACTTGATATGACACAACAATGGTGGTTAGCTCCCGGATACAGGCCCCCACTTGTCGAGATCCCACTACCCTTTATACCTGGGGAGTGAAACCTACCCCAAGTTATTAACAAATAAAGGAACAAATAGGGAACACGGCAATAATTATCCCCACAAAAAACCTACTCAACTAAATGTACTTGAATAAGTATGAACAAGTTGAAACAAGTGAATCACAAAAGGGAAGATAATTAATTAATTCAATTTATGTTCTAAAGGGAGAAATGACTAGCAAAGATGAATTTAGGGAATAAGTAATTGTATAATATAACAAGAGTGATGCCGGAAGGGCGAAACTATAGAGTAAGGAGTTAGACCAAACTAATATTACTTAACATAACTATATTACATAGACATACAATATATATATACAGCAATCACTACAAAATGATTATTTCCTACCAAACAGGAGATTCCTTACCACCAGGATCCCTTCCTAGGCCTAACTAAACGTGTCACTAATACCTAATACCCCTAGGGTATTGCAGAAGACTGGACAAGGCACTAGACAAGGGTCAAGGCTAGAGAAAGAATGGATACGTTTACCCTATACCACGGTTTTTCGCTACTGGGGAAGCGTGGGCACGCCGAGGAGAGCGTCTCATATCAAGTAATCCAGGACATTTGCTGGATATTTTATATAATTAATTAATACTACTCTTGAATTGACTTAACAGAGTAAGACAATGATGCATATTAGTAACATACATAAATATACAATTAACCTAAGTAACTAAGAACAATAATAATATAATATGTACAATTAACAAGTTAATAGCTTGTATGAAATGTAGGCGTGAACATATGTCTCACCCTATGCGAGTTCCCGAGCGCTCAGGCACGTGACAACCTTGAGTATAGAGACAGGTTAAAGCATCTTAATTTGCACTCCCTTGAGAGACGTAGAGCGAGGGGCGACCTGATAGAGGTGTATAAGTGGAAGGCAGGGCTAAACAAAGGGGACATTACAGAGGTACTCAAACTATCAACCAGGAGTGAATTCGAGACAATGGTTTTAAATTAGATAAATTTAGATTTAGGAGTGAAATCGGTAAACACTGGTTTGGAAACAGAGTAGTGGATGAATGGAACAAGTTAACAAATATCATCATTAACTCGAATACGCTGAATAGCTTCAAACATACTTTGGATGCTTATATGAGCAATAGGGGTTGGGTGTAAACGGGACTGCTCAGTATGGGCCAATAGGCCCGCTGCAGTTTCCTCCATTCTTATGTAACCTGTATATTAATATATATATATATATATATATATATATATATATATATATATATATATATATATATATATATATATATATATATATATATAATACAGATGCCTCCATGTAATACCAGATATGGTCTGTATATCCTGTTTTGTTAGGAGAGCAAACTTACAGTAAAAACACAGCGCTCTGGCTTTCATTCCGATGTTAGTTATATATATATATATATATATATATATATTTATATAATCAACGACCTCACCAGCAAGGAATCGAACCCTCGACCTACTGGGTGTGACTAGGGAGCGGGTAAGCGCTCCCTAGTCACACCCATTAGGTCGAGGGTTCGATTCCTTGCTGGTGAGGTCGTTGATTATATGTTCAAAGTCGGCGTGATAAATGGACTAAAAATGAAGTATATATATATATATATATATATATATATATATATATATATATATATATACATATATATATATAAATATATATATATATATTTATATATATATATGCAAGTAAATCACTGTAGGTACGCGTGATCTAGGTATATGATGATAACCACAAGGAAAGAAGAAAACACGAAGTTCCCAAGCGCTTTCGTGTAATTCACATCTTCAGGGGTGAGTACAGACTAGAGAGAGAAATACAAATCAAGGTGTATATATACAGAGGAGCAGTGGCGGCTCGTGCATAGGGCTGCAGAGCTGCAGTCCCCCCAGACACTCACTGCCAGGCGTATGATTCCTTTAGAGAGACAGCTGAATAATACACTACCAACAAATATATCATTTTATATGTTATTTAATTATTTTCAATACGTTGCTAAGTGAATTTTCATTAAAATCAGACCAAAATTTAAGTTACTTTCATAGTTGCTGTCAATGCTGTACGATTCATGTCTGTTATTAATTGGCGCCGCCGCCCCACCACTTCTGGAGACAATGAGCTGCACTTGAAGCAGCTCAGTCTCGTACAACGTGTTTACATTGCGTGTGGACGGTGTGGTTAAATCGTGCTTTCTTTAATTACCCTTTGACGATGGAAAATCGAGTGAAGTAAATAAAGGATTTTAATGAAATAGTAATAAACAATTTTGCTACATCGAAGAGCAGACACGCCGACTTTATTTTTAATTAATACTGGTCCATCACCACCTCGGCCATCCCTTCTACCACCAACACTACTACCATGCCCTGGGAATTCGTGGACATCAACTACAACTCATACCTGAGGTAGGTCAAATTTGTGTATCCTACTGTTGTGTGAGGCTTGCAGTCCCTCCATTTTATTTTTCACAAGCCGCCACTGCAGAGGAGGGTGAGACCAGGTCCACAATGGTCAGGTATTAGGTAATGACCCTACTAATCTTTAAATAGCACACAACGGTTGGTGGTCAGGTCAGATGGTCAGAGAAGGCCGGGTCACCTGACCATCTAACCTGACCACCAACCGTTGTGTGCTATTTAAAGATTAGTAGGGTCATTACCTAATACCTGACCATTGTGGACCTGGGCTCACCCTCCTCTGTATATATACACCTTGATTTGTATTTCTATCTCTAGTCTGTACTCACCCCTGAAGATGTGAATTACACGAAAGCGCTTGGGAACTTCGTGTTTTCTTCTTTCCTTGTGGTTATCAGCATATACCTAGATCACGCGTACCTACAGTGATTTACTTGCATATATATATATAAATATATAAATATAAATATATATATATATATATATGTAACCGGTCGGAATTTACTGGACTTTAATTTCTCACTTGACTTGGGGTTTATTTAAAATTAATAGATGGTAATGGCAGTGGAAGCGCCCCTTTGAGAAAAATCCCGAACCAGCACAAGAACACTTAAAACTACTAAACAAAATAAATTGTCCGTGACCCGTGGAAGGATAGCATCTGTGACTGGGATGAATGAGACACACTGTTACACTTAGACACTTATATTCCCTCCAACACTACAAACACAATCCAATAATGGTACACCAATATGTGCACCTCTTAACTTGAACTTAAAACACTACTCTGGGGAATAAAAGTTATACATGATATAAAAATTATTAGAACCTCAGGCAACAATAAATTTGAAGTATTAAGAACTGTTCCGTGCACACATGAACAGGCCTTAAAGGCTTTCACACAATAATATCAGTCACTTAGGTACCAAAAAAAGAAATTAACTACTCTACAATGAATAGGCCTTAAGGGCACTCAACAAAATTATGTCACTGAGGAATGGTAATAAAATGAGAAATTAAATACTCTACAATGAATAGGCCTTAAGGGCACTCAACAAAATTATATCAGTCACTGAGGAAATGGTAATAAAACATGAAATTAAATACTCTACAATGAATAGGCCTTAAGGGCACTCAACAAAATTATATCAGTCACTAAGGAAATGGTAATAAAATATGAAATTAAATACTCTACAATGAATAGGCCTTAAGGGCACTCAACAAAATTATAGCACCCCAACAGATGCACACTTCCTAACCTAACCTAACCACTACTCTGGGGAACAAGGTTATACCTGAGATCAGAATTATGAAGAACAATCAGAGGCATTAAAAGAATCAAATCACAGTATCACTCTGGTTCCACTTGATGGCACAAACATTCAAAACAATATTATCAAAATTATCTAGAAACTATTAAATTACACCCGTAATAAGGGAGGGAAAATGTTCCTCCAGGTATCTCCTAGAGACCTAGACTCACGGTCTCAGTGTGTGACCATTAGTCTACTCAGATAGCCTCAGTGTACTCCCAGTGCGTCCATAAAGCGGACGGGAGTGAGCCAATCAGACCTTGTACAGTTGAGAGAAGCTTTAGCGTCCCGTGTCGTTTAGTTGTCGGGAGCACTCGTTCACTCAAGAGATCATTTGCTACCCCGCTAAACAGTGACAGGCCTACTTTGATCGGTCCAATGGCGACAATCGCCACCCTCAATCATCCACGGCAGTCTCAAACGGCAGTCAATCTCTCGCAGTCAACTCCGGGTCAACTCCAGTCAACTTCAGTCAAGTGGGTTCTCACGGAAACCCTGAAATGAACTCACTGTTAGCTCTAGTTTACTTTATCACTGCCCTATCTAACCCTGTCTGAGATCGAATGAGACTTACTTGTTATACTGCAATATTTCAGCACAGGTGACTAGGCCACGTGACTATTTCTGGGACAGACGCGCAGGGACGTCTTGTTCGTGTGAGTGCTATCCGGGACTGAGAGAGAGGCCGCCTCGTGTCCTCTCAAGGCGTTAGCTTAGGCCTACGTGACCTATTTTCCGCCTAACTAATAACTCCTTGGGACACCCTTTAACATTATTCAGACTGCTAAACGATCTATAATAATTTCAAATTCAATAATAGTCCCTTAACTTCATGAATCGCATCATTATTAATCCGGTAAATTACATTTAATATCATATAGGCCTAGTTCCACAAACTCCCACTATGTGCGGGGAGCGCTCTCTTCCCTCAGACGACCTTGAACGCTCAGTATCGCCAATGGCGGGGCATTCGAAATTACTCTGAAATTCCTGAATATTACAATCGACCCCCCTAAAAAAAGACAGCACTGTCCTCATGTGCTGAGAAAAACATACATATGACCCCCCTAAAATTTTGTTCTAAGAAACTGCATCTTGCCCCTTTTGCTAAACGCAGCATTCCCGTCTTCTCTTCTCTCCTTTTCTCTCCCGCTAACACTCGACCCCCCTAAAGAAAAAACAGCACTGCCCTCATGTGCTGAGAGAACAACTTAGAACCCACCTTCAACTCTGTACTATTCCACTCGCAGCCAGCAACTCCATTTCTTCCTAGCCCAACTCAAACCAACCAGAACATCACGCTCCCCTTTTGCCTGGCCCTTAACTAGAGAACCAATGTCAAAATTAATACCAGCCCAAAACAAACATGCTCTCCTTTGGCCTGGCCCTTGAACTAAGAGGAACCAGTGTCCAAACAATACTCAGTCCAAAACAAACATGCTCTCCTTTGCCTGGCCCTTGAGCTAAGAGGAACCAGTGTCAAACCAATACTCAGTCCAAAACAAACATGCTCTCCTTTTGCCTGGCCCTTGAGCTAAGAGGAACCAGTGTCAAAAAAATACTCAGTCCACGTCTCCGAACCTCATGCCGGCAGACCAACCCTCTGACAATGTACCAGTCCATATTAGTGAGGCCCTGGACATTACAACCGTACTCTCAATCCCGCTCATGACAGCAACTCAATCCCGCTCATGACAGCAACCACTACTCAACGCACATCTCTGACCTAACCATCTTTCCCATCCCCTCTGCCCTACTCACGACTCCTCCAACTCACCCTCGACAACCTGCCTTTTCTCATTACCATGCACCCTAAACTGTAATCGGTCGGCTTCGTCTTGTCTCTCAGCTGGAGGGCTCGATCAACCTCTCTGAACTACTTACGTACCCCTATATTTCCCACTTGGACCTCACACTTCCTTGACTGCTGAACGTGTGCCTGACATTCACCCCTTGTTTCCTCCCTGAACCGTTGAATGTGTGCCTGAGACTCCCACTTGAACCTGTTTACCTGTGCTTGATAATCCCTCTTTAGGTCTCGGAACTCCTCTCTCAGCTGTACCAAGGTCCCGCGGTCGTCTCTCTTCCTCCTCATACACACCTCTACTGTCAAGCCTAACCAACTCAGTCCGGGCACAAGGATGAGCATCAGTGCGAGTTCAATCCCTACCAGTACTAACCAACACATGATGGCGTTCATTATCCCAACCACAGAACTATCAGTCACGAAATAAAATTAACCACGCTCTGCTACCATTTGTAACCGGTCGGAATTTACTGGACTTTAATTTCTCACTTGACTTGGGGTTTATTTAAAATTAATAGATGGTAATGGCAGTGGAAGCGCCCCTTTGAGAAAAATCCCGAACCAGCACAAGAACACTTAAAACTACTAAACAAAATAAATTGTCCGTGACCCGTGGAAGGATAGCATCTGTGACTGGGATGAATG
>CAUDMG010000786.1:1980000-2010000 GCA_958450375.1 Homarus gammarus | reverse complement strand
AATCAACCGTGTTATTGTTATCGCCGCAATATTTTCAGTTCACCACATTGACAAGGACTCTTTTTATGTCATTACCTTCAATATTCGTCCACATCGTTTTACAGGGCCAGTAGTGCTCCATATTATCACATATTTGCCTTGGAAAGTTACGGCACGACGAGACAGGTGAGAGGGAGGGAAGAGAAGGAGGGAAGAGGGGGAGGGGGGGAAGGAAGAGGGGAAGGGGGGATACCAACGAGAATGAAAGGATTATTTTATTTTTTATCTCGTGGTCCGTTGGCAGCCCTGGAATGAGTGACGGTGGGGGTGGTGGGGGGTGGGGGGGTGTCATGACGTCATTATCAGCTGTATGTAGGTAAACAAACACACGTGATAATAAACAAATGCAGTGACTATGAACTAATGTGTTGTTTATGTTAGGGTGTCGCTTAACGTGAGTCCTGGATTAACCCCCGTTCCATATCGACTTCTACTAACCCACAATATACTAGAGATCCATTTACCTTACCCAAGACGTAAAATTCACGTACAGTACAAGCTAATTCCGGGTGATTTCTTAGCTTTACGTTACGATTTCTTCCTCATAAGCTATATTTTTCAATGAGCTTATATTTGACTATCTTTGTACAGTAATGAGTCTCTGGGCTGCTAAAATGAGTCTCCAAACTGCTAAATGAGACTCCAAACTGCTAAATGAGTCTCCAAACTGCTAAATGAGACTCCAAACTGCTAAATAAGACTCCAAACTACTAAAACGAATCTCCGAACTGCTAAAACGAATCTCCGAACTACTGAAACAAATATCCGAACTGTTGGAACAAATCACTCAACTGTGTTAAAACGAAACTCGGAAATAATCCCCCTCCTCCACCCAATAACGACACTGAATTATCTCATTCAAGTTTAACACGGCTTCGAACAGGATATAATAAAGAGAAAATATTGATCAAGGCGCTGCTTACGTCATCAGAGGTTATGATTTTGCTTTTAACTTGGTCAATATTTATGCAGTTATTAATTTTATTTATATTTTTGTTTTCGTTTTCTTTACGTCTTGATTTGGTATTTAGCAGAGACGATGAAGACACTTTTATCATTTATTGTTCTTCTTCTTCTTCTTCACTCACCCTTCTACTTCTTTTCTCCACCTCCCTCTCTTCTTGCCCTCCTCCTTCCATCCCTCTCTTATCCTCCATCTTCTCATCCTTTCACCCCCTCCTCTCCTCTTCCCTCCAACCCCTCCTCCTCCTCTTTTCACCCCCTCCTCCTCTCCTCTTCCTTCCATCTCTTCCACCCTCTCCCACAAGAGCTCAAGCAAGTTTGATAATAGCGGTGATCCGATTATATTAAGGCGAGGGATAACGTTACGATATCGGAACATTAACGATTCGCAGTTAGAGATTAATATTCATTTGTGGGTTATCGGCATATCAGCCTTAATCGACATAACTTTCCGATATCGTAGCTTTAACCACAACGTAAAGCAGAGGATAGCATTATGACATCGGATGATTAACAGTACGTCCCACGATGTCGCATGGAGGACAACGTTGCGATATCGGAATATTACCGTTTTGGAGTTACAGGCAAAATTCAATTGTTGGTTATCAGTATTTCAACTTTATCAGCATAGCAATTCGATGTCGCGGCGTTTAACATTCTTACAACAGAAGATAACATTATGATAACAGACCATTAAAGAAGTGAAGGGTAACTAACCTAACCTAACCTAACCTAACCTAACCTAACCTAGCCTAACCTAATCTAACCTAACTTAACCCGACCTAACACAATACGAATATTTTAATTAAAGCATTAGAAGTGTTCAGGAATGTCTCATGCCTTCGACTTGAAGCATGTTGTTACTGGGAATGGTGTGTGTGTGTGTGTGTGTGTGTGTGTGTGTGTGTGTGTGTGTGTGTGTGTGTGTGTGTGCCGAGATCAACACCTAAGCGAGAGATTCAGCAAGTAAGAAGAAAGATCAACTCATTAACCCAACAACAACAAAAATAACAACAGCGAATCATCAACAACAACAACAACCCCAATAACAACAATAACAAAAACAACCACAACAACACAGAAGAACCAATGTAATTAATTCACAAAACCTGGATCGAAATCATGACGAGTGTAAAACTAATTAAAATTAATTCTAAATAACTTGTTAAAAAAAGAAACTACCAACAATTTAAAATTAATGAGTAATAGTTTTTAATGAGTTTATAAAGTGTTTGCCGTAATTTTCATGACAAGTGAAATATATAACTATTTATCCAGATTTAAATTGGAGTTCCACACATCTAAAGGCCACTTAGAGACAGTGTGGATATAGCGTACTGTATACTAAACCATCAGTACACAGCCACTCGATCACCTTCACTTCCCCATTTACAGCTGGGGGGATTGAGAGTGCCCCGGGATCAAACCAGCGACACCTTAGGACAGGAGGCGAGAGTTATATCCACTCAGCCACATGGTCAATGCCGGACGTTCTGAGAAACTCTTGGATAATTGGTGAGAGGAGCGGCGGTGTGTTGGCTGATGGTACACCGGTTGATATCGTTCATTTATGAGTAGAAATTGATATATTGTACACTGAAGTAGTTATATCTGATGTCTCCAGGTGGTGTGTGTGTGTGTGTGTGTGTATGTGTGTGTGTGTGTGTGTGTGTGTGTGTGTGTTAACGCTTCGTAATTAGTTTACAGTTAGTTGTCGGTTCACATGACATATGCAATTTACACGTCAATTTACAGTTTACAGATGGCACTAAACTTACAATTTCTAAAGAACCTTTATTTAACACTAAACTCGCAATTTGTTCACTATTTACAGTTCGCGGTAATTGTCATACTAATTTACAGAGTTGTGTGTAAATCTATTGACCTTCACTTACAGTAAATTTACATGAGAGAAGAGAGGCTACAGGTAGTTTAATTAACTATTCAAACACTCGGCTTCAGTCACCTGTGTATGTGGGACGAGTACAGGTATATCTCCCCCCATTACTTGCAGAGATGTGAACCAGTTATCATCACCCCCGCACACTATATATATGTGTGTACAACATGTGTGGCCATCATCACCCCCCCCCCCCTCCCACTCCCCACATCGTGTACGTCTGTGTATACAATATGAATCAAACACCAACATTATCTCCTTATCAAAGACAAAACAAATAAGGTCAGGTATCCAAGAATTTACCTTGCCTGGCAGCCACTGGAGGAGGTTCATCTTACCTGCAACGAAAGATAAATTGATTGATTAGTGTCGTAGTGATTTAGGTTAGTTATATTATTTGTTTATGTAAAGGGGTTTAGTTATTTATAGTTTACGTCGCTCTAAAACGGGTTGAAGTATATAATATTATGGGGATGATGGTGTCAGGGGGTGCAGTGGTGTGAGGGGGTCGGGGGTGTAGTGAGAAGCTAGAGTGGTGTGAGGGGGTCGGGGGTGCAGTGGTGTGAGGGGGTCGGGGTGCAGTGAGAAGCTAGAGTGGTGTGAGGGCGTCGGGGGTGCAGTGAGAAGCTTGAGTGGTGTGAGGGGGTCGGGGGTGCAGTGAGAAGCTTGAGTGGTGTGAGGGGGTCGGGGGTGCAGTGAGAAGCTAGAGTGGTGTGAGGGGGTCGGGGGTGCAGTGAGAAGCTTGAGTGGTGTGAAGGGGTCGGAGGTGCAAGAGGGGATTGTAGTTTTGTTGATGTTGTTGTTGATGTTTCAGACGATTCAATAGCCAGGTATATATGCACGGGCAGCTGACGTGTGGTGTGGTGTGCCAATAGACCCAGGGAGGCGGCCGGTGCTGGTGGGGTGTGCCGGTGCGCCATAATTTACGCTTCATTACCTGAATAAGCGGCGCCATGACTCACGCGCTGTAATATGTGGCCCCGCTATTTATCACCCCTAAGTAATACGGTATTTACACGCCGCCTGGTGGGGGAGAGGTAAGGTAAGGGAGGGCAGAGGGAGAGGCAGAGTAGGGGAGCGGTACAGGGAGAGGTAGAGTAGGGGAGGGGTAGAGGGAGAGGCAGAGTAGGGGAGCGGTACAGGGAGAGGTAGAGTAGGGGAGGGGTACAGGGAGAGGTAGAGTAGGGGAGGGGTAGAGGGAGAGGTAGAGTAGGGGAGCGGTACAGGGAGAGGTAGAGTAGGGGAAGGGGTAGAGGGAGAGGTAGAGTAGGGGAGGGGTGGAGGGAGAGGTAGAGTAGGGGAGCGGTACAGGGAGAGGTAGAGTAGGGGAGGGGTAGAGGGAGAGGCAGAGTAGGGGAGGGGAGGGGAAAGGGAAAGGCGGGGAGGGGTAGATGAGGTAGGGTAGGGTAGGGGTAAGGGAAGGGGACAGGAGGGGGAGGGAGGTGTAGAGTAGGTGAGGGTAACTAAGCCCTGCCCTGCCCTAACCTAACCTAAGCTACCCATGTCCTAAATTTCCTGCTAATATATTATATTAGCAGGAAATTTCAGGGCCAGGTTCCCGGTAATATATTCACACAGTATTCAAACACACATGAAGCTCCTCTACAACTTTATCAAAACACTTATAAAAATATCAAACCTTAAATGTATATACTGTTAGAAAGTACCTACACACAACCACACACACTTACAATTACTTAGAAACTCTTTAAGTGTTTCCTCGTAAGGTTGAATAAGTTAGAGACCTTCTCGTAGTAGTGATAAGTTTGTCCCGCAGTTAACACTTAGCTTACTTAAAATGTCTCCTACTTTCTCTCTCACTCTCTCTCTCCGACAACCTTTCTCTTTCTCACTCTGTCTCTGTCTATTTAAATATTTTTCTCTCCTTGCTTCTGTATGTCTGTTTATCTCGTTCTCTCTTCGTTTCTCTATTTATCTGTCTGTCTGTCTTTCTCTATCTAGCCTCTCTTTCTCTATTTGTCTTTCTATCTGTCTGTCTGTCTCTTTGTCTTTTCTCCATCACCTACTTATACCTCCACCTGACACCAGTGTTCACCTGAGTTTCATAAATTAATTAATACTGAGTTTATGACCATATATATATATATATATATATATATATATATATATATATATATATATATATATATATATATATATATATATATATATATATATATTATGAAAATCCACAATGAAAACGTGGATAAGATAAATCTTGATAAAATCACACGGGAAAATGGAAACAACGGAGTACCTTAGCTTTATTCAAGACATCTTCAGAAGATGTCTTGAATAAAGTCGAAAGCTACCGTACTCCGTTGTTTCCATTTTCCCGTGTGATTTTATCAATATATACAAGTATATGTGTATATATAAATATATATACATATATATATATATATATATATATATATATATATATATATATATATATATATGAGAGAGAGAGAGAGAGAGAGAGAGAGAGAGACAGACAGAGATGAGCGTACCGAGAGAGTCATAGGATGGAGCGAGAGTCGAATCTGGGGGAGAGAGTGAGAGTAGAGAGACCGACGTCAGGCACACACACACTTATACTAGAATATTTTTCTTCATTTTCTTATCGTCCTTTTCGTTTCTTCATCTTCATATTCCTCGTCTTCTTTATTGTCTCATCTTTCCTCTTGTTTCTCCTTTTCTTCTCCTTCGATTCTTATCTCTTATTTGTTCTTCTTTCCTTCCTCTTCTTTTTCTCCCTTTCTTCTCCTTCGATTCTTATATCTTATTTGTTCTTCCTTCCTTCCTCATCATCCTCACCATCATCACTTTCTTCTCCTTCAAGTAAAAAACCCAGAGACCCAACAAGGAGTTCCCACCTTCCCTCCGCGGTGGTGTGTTAGCGGTGACGACTGTTATTAGGACTACGTGACAGTTCCGTGGTAGTGTGTCATCATCAAGACAGGTAACGGAATTGGAGAGCAGTGAAATTGTTGCTACTGATGGTTATGCGTGCAGTCACACACACACATACACTACTATTACTACTTTACTGTCACTTGTCAGTCGGAATCGAGCATAACGACCATCCAGCTATGATACAACAATATGAGTTATTAAAAATATATCATCTTCGTTGGTGAGCTCTGAGATGACTCGAGAGGCCGATACGGGACAGGCAGGGTCGTCCACAGATGTTGCACGTGTGGAGGGCTACATCTAGAGCGGGAGGGGCGGCGGTATGCAGTCAGTGCTCCTCCAAGCGTTGCGGCGTGGAGTAATCGTTTCCCAGGTGAGGGGGTCAATTTGACACTTTTTTGAGGTTTGTCTTAAGACTATCCTTATACCTTTTTCTTTCCCCGCCAACGTTACGTTTACCATTCGTTAGGTGACTGTAAAGTAGCTGCTCTAGCATTTGTTCTCTTGTCTTCCTAGCGAACTCGGAGGATGGAACGTAGACTACGTTGGTGAAAGCTTCCAGATGCCTAGAGGTGCCTCCTCTATGAAACCCTTGTCTCGCTGCCATATAGCAGAGCGGGGAGGACCACTGCTCGATATACTTGCAACTTTGTAGATAATTTCAGCCCCCTACAGCTGAAGACACGGGTATGGAGTCTGCCAAAGGCTTCAGATGCACATCTGATCCGATGTTGAATCTCTTCATCGATGTCCGCAGTGGTGGACAGGTGGGAGCCAAGATACTGAAAGTGGGTAACATTAGAGAGGGTAGTACCGTTAAGCTGGAAGGATGGTGTAGATGTGGTTAAACCAGGGAAGGCTGAAAGAAAATCTGAGTCTTAAGTGCACTACTTCAAGACCGATGTGTGCATACGCATATGCGTAGGTGTTCAGGATCTCCTGCAGGTCACGTTCAGTTGTGAGCGATGAGGGTGAGGTCGTCTGCATACTGAAGTTCAGTAATGAAAGCGGCCGACACCTTTGTCCCTGCCTGGAGTCATCTTATGAAAAGTCCTTTAATCCGGTACTGGATGTCCACCCTGCCGGTTTAATTGGCACTGACACGAGTAAGGAAGGTAGCCAAGAAAATGGAAGAGAGTTGGTGCCAGTACACATCTTTGCTTTACCCCCGTTTAGATGGGAAGAACTCAGACTGGGTGCCATTGTGCAGGGCACTGCCGTTCATGCCATCGTGGAGTTGCCTCACAATGGCGATGAATTTTGGTGGGCAGCCAAGACAGAGGGCTTTCCTGTTAACCGAATTGAAGGCCTTGGTAAAGTCGATGAAGGCTGTGTACAAGTCACGACGCTGTTCTCTGCACTTTTCCTGTATCTGGTGGGCAGCAAAGATCATGTCAATGGTGTGACGTGATGGTCTAAAGCCACATTGAGATTCTGGAAAGAAGTTTTCCGCCTCAGGAAGAAGTCTGTTTAGGAGGATTCGGGCGATAATTTTGCCAACTATGGACAGGAGCGAGATCCCGCGGTAGTTGCCACAGTCTGACCGGTCTCCCTTGTTCTTATAAATATTGACGATGGGGGCGCCTTTAAGATCTTGGGGAATTTCCTCCTTCTCCCATATATTCTCCAGGAGAGCGTGGAGGCGACTGGTAAGTAGAGGTCCTCCTGCTTTATACACCTCGGTTGGGATTCCACTAGGCCCTGTGGCTTTATTTTTAATCTGCTTGATGGCAGTAGCTACCTCATCACAAGATGGTGGATAGCTGAGGTGGGTCAGCTCCGGGTGCTGAGGGAACTGCTGGGTAGTCAGGACATCCACATCGGTGTTTCGGTTGAGCAGGGAATGGTAGTGCTCTTTCCAGTGCTGATGGATGACTTCGTCTTTAATTAGGGAGTTACCGTCGGATGAGGGGGCACGCCATGAGTAGTTGGGCCATACATTGTTTTAGTGAAATTAAAAATTCACGCATCTTGTGTTGATCCGCAAACGTTTGCGTTTCATGCTATATTTTTCCACCATTCGCTCATTAGTTTGCGAAGTTTGCGCTGGACCGCCGCTTTCTTCTCGAGGATGGTATCAGCTTTGGTCCGAGAGTTGGGGCTATTCTGCCAGTCAGTGAGAGCAGCACTTTTACTATTGACGGGTACTTCGATTTTCAGGCCATTTTCATCCAAATAATCCTGGTGTTTTCTTTCGATCTGGCCGAGGGTCTCGCTGCAGGTTTTTGTGATGACAACGTCGAGGATACCCCAGTCAGCACTCGGATTAAGACACACACACACACCTCTGAGTGATGCAGTGTTGCCATAACAGAGCATCATCTTACCTTGTTATTCTGAGGGTGAGAGCAACAACATTGTCTCAGAGTTTATTGAGCCCCGTGAGCCCCCGTGAACCCCGTTAGTCTCAGTGAGCCTCGTGAGCCCTCTTTAGCCCCGTGAGCCCCGTAAGTGCTTTTCTCTCTCTCGCCTCTAAACATCTTAAGCGCTCAACTTCATCTTAAGTTCTTAGCTACACCTTAACAGCACAGCTCTATCTTACGCGCCCAAGTACATTTAAGCGCTCTACTATACCTTAATGCTCAACTTCATCTTCAGCGCTTAACTGTATCTGAGATCCTTATGATAAGCGTGATTTTAAGGGCTTAAAGGTTGGCTGTATTTAGTAATGGATTCAAGATTGTGTTGAAGGAGATATGTGTGTGTGTGTGTGTGTGTGTGTGTGTGTGTGTGTGTGTGTGTGTGTGTGTGTGTGTGTGTGTAAACCCCAATTTCCTTTCCTCTTAAGATCATTCACTTCACCTGAGTACGCTGTGACCTAATTCTGTTCTACAACTCTTGCAATGTGGAAAATGCAACAAACAAATATACAAACAAACAAAGAAACAAACAAGTAAACACAAACAAAGAACGCCCACCCAGTATTATACGACCATTGTATTTCTTTTAAGAAGTATTATTACGTTGAATAACCTTGTTTCCTGTGCTAGGGGAGGGAGAGAGGGGAAGGGAGGGAAGGGGGAGGGTAGGGGGGAGGGGGTTCAGAGATTGGGAGAGGAGAGGGGAAGGGGAGATGGAAAATGAGGTAAGGGGCTGAGAGGAATGTTCTGAGCAGTTTAATACTACTACTACTACTACTACTACCACTGCTAATAATAATAATCCAACCTGGTCACAACACAACACCCTGGCCACAACACAGCAGACTGGCCACTACACAACACACCACTCTGCCCACACTTTGGCCACACTACTCCAAGGTTTAATGTATTATATAAGACGGTGGATCCAGAGATGAGAAGAAAGGCCTTTTGGTCAAGTAATAAGAATTAAGTTTGTGAGGCGAATGTTAAGTGTGTGTGTGTGTGTGTGTGTGTGTGTGTGTGTGTGTGTGTGTGTGTGTGTGTGTGTGTGTGTGTATGTATGGTGGTAGATACACAGCTTAAACTCCATAGTGAAAATGTTTTAAAATAGTTAGTTGGTTTAGGTGAGCAATAGCTGTGCAGTGTTAATATTATTCTCTCTCTCTCTCTCTCTCTCTCTCTGGCTCTATTACTGTCTTACTCTTTCTATCTTCTCTCTCTCTCTCTCACTCTCTCTATTCCTCATTTTCTCTCTTCTTAGTCTCTTTCTTTCTCCTTTCTTCTCTTTATCATATTTTGTCTTTCTTTACCTCTCTCTTTGCTTTTCTATGACAGGGTTAAGATAATGACAATATGGCGACTTTAACCTTGCACCTCAACCTTGCACCTCAACCTCGAACCTTAACCTCAAACCTTAACCTCAAACCTTAACCTCGAACCTTAACCTCGAACCTTAAGCTCAAACCTTAGCCTCGAAACTTAAACTTGATTCTTAACCTCAAACCTTAACCTCAAACCTTAACCTCGAAACTTAAACTTGATTCTTAACCTCAAACCTTAACCTCGAATCTTAACCTCAAACCTTAACCTCAAACCTTAACCTCGAACCTTAACCTCGAACCTTAACCTCAAACCTTAACCTCGAACCTTAACCTCGAACCTTAACCTCGAACCTTAACCTCGAACCTTAACCTCAAACCTTAACCTTGAACCTTAACCTCGAACCTTAACATCGAAACTTAAACTTGATTCTTAACCTCGACCTCAACCTTGGACCTTAATCTTGAATCTCAAACTTGACCCTTAACCTTGAACCTCAAACTTGACCCTTAACCTTGAACCTCAACCTTGACCCTTAACCTTGAACCTTAACCTTGAACCTCAAACTTGATTCTAAACCTCTAACCTCAACCTTGAACCTCAACCCTGAACCTTAACCTCGAACCTTAGCCTCGAAACTTAAACTTGATTCTTAACCTCGAACCTCAACCTTGAACCTCAAACTTGACCCTTAACCTTGAACCTCAAACTTGATTCTTAACCTCGAACCTCAACCTTGAGCCTCAAACTTGACCCTTAACCGTGAACCTTAGCCTTGAACCTCAAACTTGATTCTTATCCTCGAACCTCAACCTTGAACCTCAACCTTGAATCTTCAACTTGATTCTTAACCTCGAACCTCAACCTTGAACCTTAACCTTGAACCTCAAACTTGACCCTTAACCTTGAACCTCAAACTTGACCCTTAACCTTGAACCTCAAACTTGACCCTTAACCTTGAACCTTAACCTCGAACCTTATTCTTGATTCTTAACCTCGAACCTTAACCTTGAACCTCAACCTTAAACCTTAACCTTGAACCTCAAACTTGACCCTTAACCTTGAACCTTAGCCTTGAACCTCAAACTTGACCCTTAACCTTGAACCTTAACCTTGTGACCTCACTTAAAGAAAGCAGGTGCTGTGGCTATCAAAATAAAACAATACACGAACAAACAAACAAACACTACAACTCGACCTAAATCCCCAAGTAATCCTCCAGACAGACTTACTGTACGTGTTGGAGGTTGACCTTGACCTCTGACTTTTAAATTCCCTTCCCCATCAAAGAAAAGGTATATAAAAATATTAAATTTTGATATAAATTTTAGTTTTGTGTGTGTGTGTGTGTGTGATGAAGTTAATTAATTACATCTTCAAGAGTTAAGTGATCAGGTCAATAGATTTTGGTGCAATTACATCACATAACACTAAATTAATAAAACTAGAATCATGTAAAACTAAAGGAACACAACATTACAGTAGCGCAACACTGATGACATGTAACACAGGGAGAGAGGAGAGTATTATTGTAAAAATATAGTAATGCATTGTGCCGGAGAAAAACTGTAACACAAAGAGTGACATGAATTTTTTTTTTGTAACACTATGGAGTCATGTAACATAGCCGTAATATATCACCAAGGGAGAGCTGGCCTGTGATAATAACATAACGGAGCCTCTGTAACATAACGGAGCCTCTGTAACATAACGGAGCCTCATGAAACACAATCTCACTTATCCAGACAGTCTACAGTACGCCGCTACAATCCCAGCTCTGGTGTCCGTCGCCTGGATGTAGGTCGTGAAGGTGTAGGTTGTGTGGCTATAGGGCGTGTGAGTGTAGGTCGCCTGGGTGTAGGTCGTGAGGTTATAGGGCGTGTGAGTGTAGGTCGCCTGGGTGTAGGTCGTGAAGGTGTAGGTCGTGAGGCTGTAGGTCGTGTGTGGGTGTACGTCGCCTGAGTGTAGGTCCTCTTCAATTTAGGCAGTACAGGAAAAGGTTGCTAACTACTATATAAATATTCCGTTTCATTATATTGGTTTAATCAGGTGTGCTGTACTGTTTACCTTTAATTAAAAAAAGTATTGCAGGTAGAATTTTATTTTTATTTTTATAGAAAGTTTTTAAGAGACTGAAATTATTTGGGAATAAAATTGTTGTGTCAGGTGTACTAATATATTTTGGGTATTAGTGCCTTTTAAATCTTGCCCCCCCTCCCCTCCCCCCCACCGCCACCACCGCCCCCCCCCCACCTCTGACCACCGCCCCCCACCTCTCACCACCACCCCCCACCTCTCACCACCACCCCCTCCCTTTTTGGGGGGTGGGTGGGGGGCGTGGAAGGGCATCCAATAAAAGCATTTAAAAGGTTTGCATTCTTTCTCGATGAACTTATATATCCTGTTATCTCCTCTTCCTCCTCTCCCCTCCTCCCTCTCTCCTCTTCCTCCTTCTCGTCTCCACTTCTCCCTTTCTCCTCTTCCCCCTACTCCTCCCTCTCTCCTCCTACTCCTCTCCCCTCATCCCTTTCTCCTCTTCCTCCTACTCCCCTCCTCCCTCTCTCCTCTTCCTCCTACTCCTCTACCCTTCTTTCCACCCTACACTCTTTCCCCCTCCTCTCCAAACCCCTCAATCTTCCTCCTCCTCTTCCTTCCCTACACCTCTCCCCATCACCGCCCCTTACCCTCCCTCTCCCCTCACCTCCCTCCTCCCCATCACACACACACACACTGATCCATCCACAACGATATTTCCACATACCATTTTATTGTAACCTCCAACAAATTCATTCTCCAAGTATTATTGTATGTATATATACCTTTTTTTCCACACAACAAATCATAAAACTCGACAAAATTAACCTGATGGAGAGGGAAAATCCTGCCGCCTTATGTATTACTAAATCCTAATAATTTTTTGTTAGAGATTTCGGTATTACATACATACATACATACATACACAAATTTGATAGATGAAAGCTCGAAAGATAGAATAATAAATAATAGATAGATAGATAGATAAAAAATAGACAGATAGAGAGAGATATAGACTGGCCAGAGGATTTAGTTCAGCTTGAAACTTTCATGAGAGTTTTAAAGCGGTCACCTCCTGTCGTGTGTGTGGCCAGCCAGTTTGTGGATATTCTACATGTGTCTGTCTATGTGTAAGTCTATATATTATGTGTGTGTGTTATATGTATATGTGTGTGTGTTATATGTATGTGTGTGTGTGTGTGTGTATGTGTGTTATATATGTATCATGAGTTGTATATAGTATGTATGAATCTGTATATGTGTTTGTTATATAGGGATTATTTCCATCACACACACACACACACACACACACACACACACACACACACCACAACAACAAGCTAAACAATCACCCCTACAACCACAATAATCAAACAACCACAACAGCCGCCCCCCACAACCACAACAACTACTACCCCTACAACCACAACAACCAACCACTCATACAACCACAACAACCAAATAACCACAACAGCATCCCTCACAACCACAACAAACCACCACCACCACCACAACCACAACAACTACTACCCCTACAACCACAACAACCAACCAACCATACAACCACAACAACCACCCCCAGAGAGGTCACCAACCATCACCCAAACCACTACTGTTATCCTCCCTTCTTTATATGTAAATTGGTATTGGATATTCACGATTCATACACACGAATATATGACTAATACACGTGAATATTCAAATCATATACACGAATATATGACTAATACACGTGACTATTCGAATCATACACACGAATATGACTAATACACGTGAATATGCGAATCATACACACAAAAGTACGATTCATAAACACGAATAAATAAAAATTTCTTCTCATAGTAAAATATTTCTTTGGTATATTTTTATTATTTTATTTTAATTTAATTTGACCAAAAAAAAGTGAGTCCCATATGCTTGACGTCACAATCAGGTCTGTGAGGCAATAGTACACCGAAAGCCTATAAGCATTATGGTCTATAATACTGTACTGTACTCTAAAGCTTTCATTTCCCCATTTGTAAAATTAGGTACCCATTCACAGCTGGGTGGACGAGAGGTGTCCCCCCCCCCCCACCTCTCCTCTCTCTCTCCTCCTTTCTTTTCGCTTTTAACATCCCTCTTCCTCTCTCTTTACTCTCTCAATTTCCTCCTCTTCTTCCCCTTCCCTCTCGCCACCTTATTCTCTCTCTTCCTCTCTTTCCGGTTTTTCCCTTCTTCTCCTCTCTCTCCCCTTTTCCCTCTCCGTTTCACCCCTTTTCCCTTCTCTTTATCACCTTCTCCCTCCTCTCACTCTCTCTCCCTCTTTCACCTTCTCCCTCCTTCTCTCACCCTCTCCCTCCCTCTCTCTACTACCCACTCTCACCCTCTCCCTCCCCTCTCCACACTTTCATATCTTACCATATTATTTTGCCCTGGTCTTATTGTGTTTGGGTAGCCGAGATATCTGTGTGTGTGTGTGTGTTTGTGTATGTGTGCATTTGGTGTAATATAAGGATACGTGTATTTCCAATGATATACAAACGTACCCATAACGTATATCACACACACACACACACACACACACACACACACATCAGTATATGACATAAGGAAACACATGGACACAAATTTATGTACATTGCATAACGAGGCCACGTATGCAGCAGCTCCCTGTGTCTTCACCAACATTAGTCCCTACTCCTTCATTTGCATACCTAAGATCCTCTCGACTCTAGTAATTCTGTAATACCGAGTGTAGTTCTTACTCTAGATACACACACACACACACAGAGCATTATTATGTCTATCACTACTATCACTACTATTACTGCTACTACCATAAAGACTTTACTGATTTTACACCCGCCACCATCATTACAAGTATAACCACAAGATCAACAACAACCACCATCAATTACAACTACATCCACAAGAATATATAACAGTCACCACCACCACCACCATTACAACACGACTACAACCACTACCGCCACCATCGGTACAACACGACCACAACTACTACCACCACCGCCACCACTTTTATGTACCCTGTCTCTAAGTTTCTTCATTAACACAGCTAAGTTTAAAGACTTTTTAAAGAGATACCTTAACAGGCTACAAGTACTTACAACTTTAACACGATACATAAGTAAGACGTGTTTATGGCTGTGATAAGCGAGTCTTGTAACAACCTTTCCTCACTGACTAACTGATACACGTTTTTACCCTACTTGAATGTTTTTGTTTTTTAATCCTTGTTATCATTTGATGCTGCCAGACGTATGATTATCTTCCCAATGTAGGCTCTTTGGGGGTAGATACGGTGCCGCCCTGTAGAACATATCGAACTGTATTCACTCCCAGTAAATACTACTTCTTGCACTGTCACTATGTTGAAATGCACCGCAGTCTGAGCTTTTCCCCATCTAGTTATTATATATCTTATTTGTATCACTTATGTTACTTGTATATTATATTTTCAGCCTTCTGGCTGCCAAACTCCTTCAATAAACCGTTAATTATTATTATTATTATTATTATTACTTCTAGCAACACACACACACACACACACACACACACACACACACTTGGCTCTAACGTATAGCTAGATGACCAAGACCAGAGAGCCACTATATCTTAATGTCCAGCCACTGACGGAGGAAACAGTCATGGGAGAAGACAACTAAGAAACATTCCGACAAAAGTTTCAGTAAATTTGAGCCAAAAGTTTCGAGAGAGGAAATGTGTAACCCCATCTCTCTCTCTCAAATGACCGCGTCTTAAGGGCGACACAGCGCTGAGTCTAACACAGTCCTGAAGTAAGGAGATTCATCGGTCGTTCCAACGAAGTTTGAGTAAATCTAAGCCAGAAGTCTTCTTTTAGAACTGAAATATGTGAAAACTTTTCAGACGGACGGACGGACTGAAGTAGACGGACGGAGGTGGACGGACGGGCGGCTGACCACAGGAACAGTCCACTCAGATGGTCTTATTAAGGCACAGTTGTGAGTGTTGTAGTATGTGAGTGTGTGTAAGACTGTGTGAGTGTGTGTAAGATTGTATGAGTGTGTGTGTAAGACTGTGTGAGTGCGTGTAAGATTGTATGAGTGTGTGTGTAAGACTGTGTGAGTGTGTGTAAGATTGTATGGGTGTGTGTAAGATTGTGAGTGTGTGTCAGACTGTGTGAGTGTGTGTAAGATTGTATGAGTGTGTGTGTTAGACTGTGTGAGTGTGTGTAAGATTGTATGGGTGTGTGTGTAAGATTGTGAGTGTGTATCAGACTGTGTGAGTGTGTGTAAGGCTGTGTGAGTGTGTGTAAGACTGTATGAGTGTATGTGTAAGATTGTATGAGTGTGTGTGTAAGACTGTGTGAGTGTGTGTAAGATTGTATGGGTGTCTGTGTGTAAGATTGTGAGTGTGTCAGACTGTGAGTGTGTGTAAGACTGTGTGAGTGTGTGTGAGTGTGCGTAAGACTGTGTGAGTGTATGTAAGACCATATGAGTGTGTGTAAGACTGTGTGTGTGTGTGTGTGTGTGTGTGTGTGTGTGTGTGTAAGACTGTCTGAGTGTGTGTAAGACTGTGTGAGTGTATGTAAGACCGTATGAGTGTGTGTAAGACTGTGTGTGTGTGTGTGTGTAAGACTGAGTGTGTGTAAGACCATGTGAGTGTGAGTAAGACTGTGTGAGTAAGAAAGTGATTGTGTGAAAGACCATGTGAGTCAGGGATAATAACCAACAAAGACTGATGATGATGATGATGATGGTGTGTGTGTGTGTGTGTGTGTGTGTGTGTGTGTGTGTGTGTGTGTGTGTGTGTGTGTGTGTGAGTCATTACCAGAAAAACAACGATTACGAAGATTAAATATTATTTTCTTAAGCTGCAACTATATATTTACCCTGTCTGTTCATCTGTCTGGCTGTCTGTCTTTCCAAAATTTGTAATAACTTAAAAAAACACTTCTCGGATAGAACTGAAATTTGGCCAACAACTGTAAGCCATGAATATCTAAACATCATCAAATTATCATCACTTTTCATACCTATTCAATAAACCTATGGCCCCTATCGTCTCAAAAAATCTAAAATCCAAAAGGTACAACTAATCGTGCCTATACAATAACTTCACAATGACTTCTCCGATCGATATGAGATTTGGTATGGAAATTCCCACCATTAATATCTAGATCGAGTTCAATTTTTAATATTTTACACATATCTTTACCACAGTTATGGCTTCTCATCGTATTAAAGACATTTTGGTAGGGGGTAAAATACGCATACCTTAGACACGACGATTATATGGAAACACATACAATATAATCTGAGTAATTATTTATATCGTATAGGGATGATAGTGGTTGTTGTGATAGTGGTAAGAGAGGTTGAAGTTGCCATAGTGGTAGTGGTGGTAGAAGGGTTAGTAGTGAAAGTGGTGGGATGGGATTATGGTAATTCTTTCCCCTCACCACGGACAAATTTCCCTTTACAGCATAAAACAACTTTTACCTCACAAAATACAACTTTTCCCTCACAAAATACAACTTTTCCCTCACAAGACAACTTTTCCCTCACAACAGACAACTTTTCCCTCACAACATACAACTTTTCCCTCACAACAGACAACTTTTCCCTCCCAACAGACAACTTTTCCCTCACAACAGACAACTTTTCCCTCCCAACATACAACTTTTCCCTCACAACAGACAACTTTTCCCTCACAACAGACAACTTTTCCCTCACAACATACAACTTTTCCCTCCCAACATGCAACTTTTCCCTCACAACATACAACTTTTCCCTCCCAACATGCAACTTTTCCCTCACAACAGACAACTTTTCCCTCCCAACATACAACTTTTCCCTCCCAACAGACAACCTTTCCCTCACAACAGACAACTCACACCAAGTTCCCCTCAATAATAATACCTATCCCTATCTATCACTCCTACCTATGTACCTCACGACCTATCACCCCTACCTATGTACCTCACGACCTATCACCCCTACGTCTCCAAAGTCTCATAGTTGGTAGAGTCGAGTAAGAGAGAGACAGTTCCCTCCTTTACTCTATAGAGTGCAGAGTAAATATTGACTCAAGTAATTATCTCTCTCAGTTTAGGTTCAATCTCTAGTGTTTACACCATCGTCACATGCCGTCACAGAGGGAGCTGGAGCACAGGGACCGTCACATGCAGGCCATAGAGGGAGCTGGAGCACAGGGACCGTCACATGCAGGCCACAGAGGGAGCTGGAGCACAGGGACCGTCACATGCAGGCCACAGAGGGAGCTGGAGCACAGGGACCGTCACATGCAGGCCACAGAGGGAGCTGGAGCACAGGGACCGTCACATGCAGGCCACAGAGGGAGCTGGAGCACAGGGACCGTCACATGCAGGCCAAAGAGGGAGCTGGAGCACAGGGACCGTCACATGCAGGCCACAGAGGGAGCTGGAGCACAGGGACCGTCACATGCAGGCCACAGAGGGAGCTGGAGCACAGGGACCGTCACATGCAGGCCACAGAAGGAGCTGGAGCACAGGGACCGTCACATGCAGGCCACAGAGGGAGCTGGAGCACAGGGGCCGTCACATGTCGTCACAGAAGGAGCTGGAAGGTTACAGGTGCCGTCACAGAGGGAGCTGGGAGTACAGGGGCTGGAAGGGCAGGGCAGAACGGGCAATAAGGGCGAGAGGGGCAGTAAGGGTTGGGAGAGCAGGAAGGTAATGCAAGGAGGGCAGCAAGGGCTGACAGGGAGGATAGGCAGGTAAAGCAGGGAGGGCAGTAAAGGCTGGCAGGGAGGGTAGGATGGACAGGGAGGGCACGGAGGCCAAGGAGGGCACTACGTTCTCCCTCCTCATCATCATGCACACTAAGACGCAGTAATTTCATTCTCATGTCCTCAACTTAGAGAATTTTAAAAAGAACTCAGTTTAATATGTGTCTTATTAATTCTGTCTCTCTCCCTCCCTCCCTTTCTCTTTATATTCTCTCTAGTGGGTGTTGTTCTGCTCTCTCTCTCTCTCTCTCTCTCTCTCTCTCTCTCTCTCTCTCTCTCTCTCTCTCTCTCTCTCTCATTTCTTCTTTAACCTCATCTGGCCATTTTATTCTTCGTCCTATCACAGCACTCTATTGTTGTTGTTTTTCTCCTTCTTGTTGTTCCGCTTCTCCTCCTCTTCTTCTCCTTCTTCCTCTTTTTCTTCTTCTCATTTCTTCTTCGTTTTCTTCGTAGTTCCTGCCTTATTATTATTCCCGATTCTCTCACAAATCCTCTTCAATCTTCTCAGTCATTTTCTTCTTTGTCTTCCTCTAATTCTTCTTCTTCTTCTCCCTAATTCCTCTTCCACGTTTACCACATCTACGCTTATTCTTCTTTGTTCTTTGTCTTCCACTAATCATGTTTCAATGCTGTTTCCTCTTTTTACTCATTTTCTCACTCTCTCTCTCTCTCTCTCTCTCTCTCTCTCTCTCTCTCTCTCTCTACCAATCCACTTTTTTATGTTAAGTTAGCTTAGTTTACTGTAGCTTAGCTTATAGGTTAGGTTAGGTCAAGATACCAAGGTTAATCTGACTTACTACTTTCACACATGAGAGGTCAGTCTCCCCTTAAATTTATTACGTTTTCTATATTCTCTTCCTCGTGGCGAGTTGTTTACTGGTGGTAGAAGGGGAGAGATAGCAAGGGGTGAGAGGGAGGCGGTTAATTAGAGGTGAAACGAGGTGAGAAAAAGAACGAAAGGAGAGAGAGAGAGAGAGAGAGAGAGAGAGAGAGAGAGAGAGAGAGAGAGAGAGAGAGAGAGAGAGAGAGAGAGAGAGGAAAATAATGTAAGAGAACTGAAGGACGATTAAAATAGAGAGTGAAAAGGAAGGATAAATCGAAAACACCAACACCAACAACAATAATATTAATAATAAGGTTAATATTCCACACAAAATGCTTATGAGTCTAAATCGTGCATGTCAGCGTTTACAAAATAATTACCCAACAGTGATCAGGTTAGGTTAGGTTAGGGTCATTTTGTTATGTTTTTAATTCCACATTTTACCTCTGCTTCGACGCCCTGCCCATCATTGGCTAGATTAGGTTAGGTTAGGTTAGGTTAGGGTCATTTTGTTATGCTTTTAATTCCACATTTTACCTCTGCTTCGACGCCCTGCCCATCATTGGCTAGATTAGGTTAGGTTAGGTTAGGTTAGGGTCATTTTGTTATGCTTTTAATTCCACATTTTACCTCTGCTTCGACGCCCTGCCCATCATTGGCTAGATTAGGTTAGGTTAGGTTAGGCTAGGGTCATTTTGTTATGCTTTTAATTCCACATTTTACCTCTGCTTCGACGCCCTGCCCATCATTGGCTAGATTAGGTTAGGTTAGGTTAGGTTAGGGTCATTTTGTTATGCTTTTAATTCCACATTTTACCTCTGCTTCGACGCCCTGCCCATCATTGGCTAGATTAGGTTAGGTTAGGTTAGGCTAGGGTCATTTTGTTATGCTTTTAATTCCACATTTTACCTCTGCTTCGACGCCCTGCCCATCATTGGCTAGATTAGGTTAGGTTAGGTTAGGTTAGGGTCATTTTGTTATGTTTTTAATTCCACATTTTACCTCTGCTTCGACGCCCTGCCCATCATTGGCTAGATTAGGTTAGGTTAGGTTAGGTTAGGGTCATTTTGTTATGCTTTTAATTCCACATTTTACCTCTGCTTCGACGCCCTGCCCATCATTGGTTAGATCAGGACTGACAGGGTAGGATGGGGTCATAACTCAATAATTAAACAGTTCTCCAAAACTGTCATTATCACATCTGTATTGAACATAAAAAACTCCATTATTATTTTTCGTTGTTTTTTTCTCTAATTTTTTTTTGGTCGGTGTTTGCGGAAAGGTTACCATAAATATTAATGCAAGTTAAAGCAAAACTATTAGAACAACCTTAAGCATTTGTGAAAGGTGGTAGACCGTCACACAGGCAGGCTCTCTCTCTCTCTCTCTCTTCCCTCACTCTCTCTTTCTTCCCTTTCCCTTTCCCTCTTCCTTCCTCATTCTCTCTTCCCTTTCTCTCTCTCTTCCCCTTCTCCCTCAAACCCTCCCCCCCTTCTCCCACTTCCTCTCCATTACACTACTATCTATATACTAATTGCCAATCCCAGGGTTGGAGTGTACTAATGGCAATACTGTAATAGAAGGGGTTGGCGTCTGTCTTTACCTGGCAACACTTTCTCCCCCTCCCTCACTGCTGGTGTTGCCACCTAGACGGGTGTTTATATACTCCTGAAATATTTTGTCTTCAAGGTATATTTAATTTCTCTTTAAATACCTATGTCAACAAACGTCTCACCTGTCACCTGTATTTCATGGTCGTCAAGTAAGTTAATGCTTCATCTTAGGTCTGTGTTTTTGTTTGTTTGTTTGTTATTGATACAGAATATTACAGATGTCGTATTTTTTTTTTTGGGGGGGGGGGAGGAGTAAAGTGCATGAAGAATAGCCCTATATAGTTTGTTTCACTTTAGTTTAACCACTTTAACCTAACCTAACCTAACCTAACTCCCAGGTAGCATTCGGGTGCTTAATCATCTGAAGAAATCATTTGGGGCGGCGAATCTTCAGGGGATCCGACCTTATTATATAAATTATTACCGATTTTCGAGTTTCTGTCAGATTGTTTGCCTATATCAGCTGACTGTAGGAATCACACGTGCTTTCTCAATACGTATTTCTCTTGAATCTAAAATTAATGCATGGTGTTCAAATCAGTTTGTTTACATATAAAATATAACAACTAATCATACATACATGCATACACGTACACATAAATACATACAAACACACTACAAACATAATAATGGTTGCCCTTCGTGTACGAGGATGGCCGGCCCAATGGCCACCATGGCGTGAATTTGTTCAAGGTGTAGAAGCTGTCGCCAATACAACAACCACACCGTAAAGTAACAAGGAATAGTCTGAGAAGACCGGACAACTCGCCAACTGCACTGGCTAACCATTACCTCGGAACACGATCCACAAATTGATTAACATCGAAGTCCCCAATTACTGCTGAGTAGGCAGAGGCAAATATACATATATAAATATATACACTTACACATACATACATACATACATATACATACAGTACAGACACATGAATTTAACTAACCAACATAAGTATTAATTTTAACTTGCTTACATTTATTTACTGATACAAATACACAGTAACTTAATGTGTATTTCTGTCACACATCCTCGTCATACATATCCAATATGCTGAACATGTGTATACACTTTAACACACATTATACAACTAATTTGAACACGTGAACACCTTCCCCAAATCAAGGAATCTGTATTGTTAGTTAAGTTAGTTGGGTAAATTAAATTAGTTGGTTATGTTAATTAGGTTTTAAGTTAATTATATGTTCTCCAAGTTATGGTATAACTATAAATCTTTAACATGTTGTGAGATATTTAATGTTAATTTGAATGATGTTATGTGTTATAATATGAGTTAAATTGGTTAACTTTGGTTTAATGTATGTCTGTCTGTCTGTCTGTTGTTCTTCTTTCCCTTATTCTTTATTTCCTATTTTCTTTATATCATTGTTTCTTTTCAGCCTTTCTCCTTCTTTCTCTCACTTTCACTCTCTCTCTCTCTCTTTCTCTCTCTCTCTCTCCTCACAATATACACACTTTACAGTTTCCAATGTCTACACCACATTTCACACTCCAGAATGATGTCTCAAAATTGTGTTATCTCTCCCTCCCTCCAGTGGTTCTGTTTACCAAGGTCTTGTCTCTCTGTGTCTCTCTCCCCCTCTATAAAAAATGCATATGTATCACCACCACGACTATCTCTCTCCCCCTCCCAGAGAGATGTCTCAAATTCCATTATCTCTTGACAATTTCCTCTGGCGTTGAAATGTAGTTTGTTCAGCCTTCTCTCTCTCTCTCTCACTCTCTCTTTCTCTTTCCTTTTAGTGATTTCCCTTCTCACATATGCATATACTTCTACTCTCACACTCTCTCTCCCCGTATTTCTCATTGTCTTTCACTCCTCCTTTCTGTCTATCTGTTCACCTGTCTCATTTTCTCTGTCTCTCTCTCTGTCTTTCTGAATCATTTTTCTTCTCTCCTCCCTCTCCTCTCCTCTCTGCACCTCCCCTCCACATTTCATCAACGTTACCCTACACATCGTTTATCCTAAAGCTTTATATCTTCCTCTTATCAAACGTTATTGTATCTCACTTCATCCACTCGTTTATCTTCCTCTCTAGTTATCTGTTTCCCCTTATATTCTTTTTTTTTTGAATGGAAATAATAATAATAATAATAATAATAATAATAATAATAATACAACAACTTCAATAGCTACAACAACAACAATAACAACAACAAAACCCCTACTACTATTACTACTATTACTGCTATTAATACTACTACTATTACTACTACTACTACTACTACTAATAATAATACTACAAATAATAATAATAATAATAAGATTACAACAACAACAATAACAACAGAACATCCTCCTACTACTACTACTACTACTACTACTATATCCGAGAATGAACTACCGTACGTAACACCATTGACTCAGATTACAGTGAACATGACAGCGAAACATTTTTTAAATAGTATTACTCATAAGACTTTGTTTATTCTGCTACAGTGCGTTCATCTGTTTGTGTGTGTGTGTGTGTGTGTGTGTGTATAAATGAGTACATTCAACATCAACATTACATTCATGAACATCAAAACATTTAAAGGTCTAACAGACATGGCGGTACCATCATTAAGGTCACAGGTTAAGTGGTAATTAAGGCAGGCACCTTTAACGCACGCACACACACACACACAACACCATCCATTTTTGTTGACATTTATCATGACTGAGGCAATTCGAGTGTGCAGATATTTTTGACGTGTGGAGAAAAATGGTGATCTTTTCCGTGAGTGTGTTTGATGAGGAGGCTGAAGGAGATGCTGTGTGTTGGAGGGTCAGACGGTCTTGGTGGGGAGGGGGTGTTGGGGGTCGTGGTGATGGAGAGAGTTGGGGTCGTGGTGATGGGGGAGTTTGGTGAGGTGGTTCTGGTTGAGAGGGGTTGGGGCGGTGGTTGGGGGGAGTTGGATGAGATGATGGTTAGGTAGGGGGAATGATTGTTAGTTGTGGTGGTGGTTGGGGGAGTAGGGGTGGTGATGGTGGTGGTTATGATGATGATGATGATGATGATGATGATGATGATGATAGTAATGATTTTGATGTTGATAGTAGTAGTGATAGGGGTTACAACACACACACACACACACACACACACACACACACACACACACACACAGAGGCCATAAGTCTGCACCACACTGACACAAAATACTGGTAAGCATCAAACTCGCCTCCTCAGATCTTGTTGTGATATATCTACACACACAAGTTGGGGTTAAGTCTGTCGGTAATTGGTCAAGTTGTCGTGTCTACAACGCCCACACGCACAGACCAATGCTTGTACCAGACAGACAGACTGATAGATAGAGACAGAAAGACTGACACATAGACAGAGAGGCAGAGACAGACAGAAACAGATAGAGAGAGAGAGAGATACAGAGATAATAAGACAAACAGACAGAATGACAAAAACCTACAAACACAGCCCACCTAAACACATAAACAGACAGGCACAAACACAGCCCATCCAAACACATAAACAGACAGGCACAAACACAGCCCACCTAAACACATAAACAGACAGGCACAAACACAGCCCATCCAAACACATAAACAGACAGGCACAAACACAGCCCACCTAAACACATAAACAGACAGGCACAAACACAGTCCACCCAAACACATAGACAGACAGACAGACATACACACTCAGACACAATAGCACATTTCGCTAATTAATGACTCATCAACACCTCACCTCCCTCCCTCTCTCCCGTCACTTCCTTCTCCTCTCCCCTCACCAGCCCCCTCTCCCATCACCACCCCCCTCTCCCATCACCTCCCCCCCTCTCCTCACCCCCCCCCCATTTTTCCCCCAAGCCGTCAAAACTGAGTTACAATCACCACATTAAACTGACTCCGGGAAGCGATAATTTGATGGGCGAATTTGCTCATTTACAACAAACCATCAGCCAAACTAATCACAGTTTGCTTGTGAGTTGGACGGTGTAGGGCAGATGCGGGTGAGTGATCGACATCCGGTCATTAATAGCTCCAGTGTTGGGTAAAAAAAAATGAGACATAAATTGGCCGAGGGGATGTTGATAGCTCAGGTGTTGGTCATTGTTGGTGGTGTCCATTCATCAGTGGTGGTGGTGGTAGGATTTGTGGTTGTAAATATTAAGCTGGTGGTTGTTTCATTGTGGTTGGTAGTGGTGGTGGTTGTTTTATTGTGGTTGGTAGTGGTGGTGCTTGTTTTATTGTGGTTGTTGGTGGTGGTGGTTGCTTTAGCGTTGTTGTTGTTTATGGTGGTGGTGGCTGCAGGAGTTGTGGTCGTAAATATTAAGATGGTGGTTGTTTTATTGTGGTTGGTGGTGGTGGTTAATCTATCGTGGTTGATGGTGGTGGTTAATCTATCGTGGTTGGTGGTGGTGGTTGTTTTAGTGTTGTTGTTTTTGTTGTTGTTGGGGGGTGGTGGTGATTGTTGTTGCTTTATTTTGGTGGTTGGTGGTGGTTGCTTTATTGTGGTGGTTGTTTTATTGTTGTTGTTGTGGTAGTGGTGGTTGTTGTTTTATTGCGGTGATTGGTAGTGGTAGTTGATCATTATACATTAGAGCATAATTAACCAACATGTATTCCAACCATTATAAAAATATAAAATACAGCAAGTTGTATATTTTTGTATTACTCTACAGCAACATGTATTACTGTATTACTCCTGAGATACAGTTATATGAGAATACTGTGAAGGTTAATTAAAATATCTGTTATTATTAATATTATTGTTTCTTCGCATTTATATAATTCATAAGAACACACACACACACACACACACACACACACACACACACAACTTAAAGAAAGCTAATTAGAGTGTAGTGAGTAAAAGTGTCATCGCAGTGAAAGTGTTCGTTGAATTAGATGGAAGTTACTCTCTCTCTCTCTCTCTCTCTCTCCTGGAGTTTCTAACCGAATAAAGACAATCTAATCTAATTTCACTTAATATAACTCTAATACTAACTTAATCCTAACCTCATCAACCAACCAACTCTCAACTCACCACGTGACCCAATCAAGGAGCCAAGTAGCTCACCCCCCCCCCCCAGCCCCCACTTCACGCCATCAATAGCCCAGGGATCGAAGAAGTGTACTCAAGTAAGGTATAGAACAATGTTGAACCCCCACCACCACCTACCTATTGTCAACACCCACACTCCTCCAGTCCCTTCTTCAGGCTGTTCCTCCTCCTTCATGATGGCGTTACGTGTTTCTTCTCTTGAGAACTTTTCACTACAAGGACATATACTCTGGTGTGTTTGTTTGATAAGGATATGGGTTTTGGTATGTTTTTGTTATAAGAGTGTGTTTTTTTTGGTGTGTCTGTTGTGTTTTTGTTACAAGGATGTGTATTTTGGTGTGTTTGTTTAATGTTTTTGTTACAAGGATGTGTATAATTGTGTGTCTATTGTTTGTTTTTGTTTTGTGTATATTTGTTTGTTGTGTGGTTTTGTTACAAGGTCATGATTTCCGGTGGTTTTTTTTTTCTATATTACAAGGATGTGTTTGTTTTGTGTGTATGTTACAAGGAAACGGTATCTTAAATCAGGACGAATTTGGAATTAGGTTAAGTTAGGTATACTTAAGCAAAGGTTAGGTTAGGTTAGGTTAGGTTAGGTTAGGTTAGGTTACCTCTAGGCCCCATGTAGGTATTAGCGACTTCCCAAATTACACCAAACTTAAGCCTGTTAAACGAGCTTCAGCGTAATTAAGACAAAAAACAAAAACAGAACTAGGTCAAGCAGCAATTACGTCCCGACTAAAACTGCTACGTCAACCAGCCCACTCCATTAGGTCACCCGGAGCCAATTAAAACAAACTCTCTAACAACAACGGCTTTATAACTCCGAGGAAGAGATTTATAACTACTATAGATGGTTTACTACGATAAGAGGTTAAAAGGAGGTTTATAACTACGACAGGAGAGTTATAACTACGTCAAGAGGTTTGTAACTACGATAATGAGGTTTATAACTACGACAGGAGAGTTATAACTACGTCAAGAGGTTTGTAACTACGATAATGAGGTTTATAACTACGATACGAGGTTTATAAGAGTTTTATTACTATGAGATGGCGGTTTATAACTACGATAGGAGAGTTATAACTACTTTAAGAGGTGTATAACTACGATAAGGCGGGTTATAACTGCGATATGAGGTTAATACCTACGATAGAAAGTTTATAACTACGATAGGAGGTTTATAACTACGACAGGAAGTTTTAATAACATTGTCTGGCCAAACTGCATACGATATTTACGTCCTGATTCGTTTCTAAACTATTTACTGTGTGTGTGTGTGTGTGTGTGTGTGTGTGTGGGTACCAATGTTTTGTGGTACTGTTGCTGTATTTGGAGCATCGTACTCGAGATGATATTGTTATTATACGAACAATATTGGGCATTTTTATTATATATATTTCTACCTTAAAGTATTGGTTCATTTTATTACATTTGTACAGTAAAGAATTCCATATTTTTATTCATATTTTATACCGTAAGATAGTGGGTCATTTTTAATACATTTTAACCGTGTTTAAAAACATTGAGGTAATGATTACATTGTTACCATATACATAACATTGTACATCGTAAACTATTGTGACCATGGAGAAAATATTGTACCTAGTTTGATATTATATTGTTAACGTATAAAAAAAAAAACATTGGAATAGTTCATGAAATTTTTACCGTATTAAAGTATTACATTGTTGCCATAAAGAAAACACTGTACAAGTTGAAATAGTGTTACCAACTAGAAAACATTGTAGTACCTGTTGAGCTATTGTTACAGTAGAGAAAATGTCTTAACTCTTTTGTTAGTGTGACATTGTGACTACACAGAGAACATTGTACACTCTTAAGACATTGGTGCTCCTTGTTCTGAAACTCCTGTACTTGTGTTTAAGTTTACCGTCTGTCTCTTTATTTACTATATAAAAGTTTAAAGTTACACAGTTGTAGAAAGACACATCTTTACCTGACCTAACTTAACCTATCATAACCTTACTTAACCTCACTTAACCTAGTTTAAGCTAATCTAGCCTAAACGAAATTAACCTAACCTAGCTTAACCTAATCTAACCTAAACTAATCTGATTTAACGTAATTAATCTAATCCAGCGTAAACTAACCTAACCCAACGAATCAGCTCTAAATTAATCTGACATAACGTAATCTAACCAAGCCAAACCTAACCTAACCTAACCAAATCTAACCTAACCAAATGTAACTAAACCTAACCTAATCCTAACACGCTGGTGATTTAAGGTCTGGTGTTGACAAACGTGGAATACCTGTCCAACGCGTTACTTAATACAACACCTGATTACGATTGCACCGATGATTGTTAACCATTCATCTGTACAGGTGTTGGGCTGGCGTGAATAATGTGTGTGTGTGTGTGTGTGTGTGTGTGTGTGTGTGTGTGTGTGTGTGTGTGTGTGTGTGTGTGTGTGTGTGTGTGGTTCACTACTTCTGTCTATCTCTCTGTTTCTATTTCTCCTCTTCCTTGTTCTTTCTCGTCTCTCATCTTTCCTTCCCCTTCTCTCTCTCTTCCTCCTCCTTCCCACTTTCTCTAATCCACTCTTGAAAAAATAAAATACATTACTTCTGTTTTTTATTAAAATATCTCAAATATACGGTACTCATTTTTATGGATATTTGACCAGAAAAAATACTTATATATAAACAGAGGAGAGAGAGAGAGAGAGAGAGAGAGAGAGAGAGAGAGAGAGAGAGAGAGAGAGAGAGAGAATAGAATTTTTGACCCAAAAACCATCTATCGGGAAAAAAAATCTTTAAATTTTTGGCCATCGTTTTTTGTCTTTAGGAAAACAAAAAATTCAAAACCTGGATTTCTATTTAAAATTTCTGAACACATCGGGAAAAAAAAGCTAAATATTTATTCATTAAATTTCTGACATTGTTTACAGAAGAAAAAAAGTAAAAAATACAATTTGTGGTTTTCTATTAAAACTTCAGACAAATGTTGATTAGAAAACATCAAAGCCCAAAATACGAGATGTGACCCCCACCATCCCCCACCCAGCACCGCCATACCCCATTCCCCACCATCCCCCACGTCCCTACAAACCCATCTCCAACACTAATCCCCCCACCATATCCCATCTCCCTACAAATCCATTTATCCACCACCAATCCCCTACCATACCCAAACCCCCATCTCCCCACCATACCCCATCCTCCTCCCACCCATCTCTACCATTTCCCACCATCACCCCCTACCCTTTCTAGCTCCTATCATCATCCCATCGTCTACCCCACCTTCCCTACCACCCCACTCCCCCCAACCCACCCCACTCCCCCCAACCCAATCCTCCACCCCCCCCACTATCAACCCCCCCTCAAAACGAAATATGACCTCAATTACCCCTCACCCCCCCCCTCCCCTCCCCCTCCTGAAAAATAGACTTTAATTCCATCCTGGCCAAAAATTACTGTAAATTGCAAAACGATGTGTGATATCATTGCACAAAAAAACACCATCTGTGGTATTCTTGGAAATGGATGCAACGGTGCAACACGAAACTGAGGGTATTGGCCACAAAAGACCTTATTGAATTGTAATATACCCAAATGAAGCGAATTTTTCTCCCTGTTGTGTTGTGTTGTGTTGCTGGGGGTGGTCGGGTGAGGTGGGGAGGAGTTAGGGGGGAGGAGAGAGAGAAGGGAAGGAGGAGAGGAGGAGGTTAAGGGGAGAGAGGTGTTGCTGGGGGTGGTCGGGTGAGGTGGGGAGGAGTTAGGGGGAGGAGAGAGAGAAGGGAAGGAGGAGAGGAGGAGGTTAAGGGGAGAGAGGGAAGGAAAGGAGGAAGTGAGGAGGATATTGAGGGGAAAGAGAGAGGGGAAGGAGGAGAGAGAGAAGGGAAGGAGGAGAGGAGGAGGTTAAGGGGAGAGAGGGAAGGAAAGGAGGAAGTGAGGAGGAGATTGAGGGGAAAGAGAGAGGGGAAGGAGAGAGAGGAAGGAGGAGAGGAGGTTAAGGGGAGAGAGGGAAGGAAAGGAGGAAGTGAGGAGGATATTGAGGGGAAAGAGAGAGAGGAAGGAGGAGAGGAGGTTAAGGGGAGAGAGGGAAGGGAAGGAGGAGAGGAGGTTAAGGGGAGAGAGGGAAGGGAAGGAGGAGAGGAGAAGGTTGAGGGGAGAGAAAGAAGAACAAGGGAGGGATGGGGTGTTGTCCTGGACGTTGCAGGATTGATGGTGATGGTGATGGTGAGGTGGCAGGTTAGGTTAGGTTAAAATAGAACTGAGTCTATTGTAATAACTTATTTT